>LOJH01013279.1:0-24923 GCA_001685095.1 Ellobius talpinus | reverse complement strand
CTACTCCACCCACCTAAGGGCTGGCCTATCAAAAGGCCAAAGCAGTTTCTTTATGAACCAATGAAAGTAACACATAGGACAGATGACCCTCCTACATCATGTTGTCTTGTTTATTATACATGTGTTGTTTTGTGTTAGCTCTTCCCTAGGTGCTTTCTCTTAACACCCAAATGTCCCACAAGAAGTGGGTTTCTTTCAATATTCCTTTAAAGCAATGCTCATGGGTTTTTGCCAAACACTTCTCACACAGTGTTTCTGTTGTCATTGCTGTTCATCTGTCTGACTCATGGGACTTTGTGTTCTTCTTGAAAACTCAAACCTGACTTACCCTCAGCCCTCCGTCTGCCACTTTGTGGAGCAGAATTGATGCTCCACCTCTTGTATAGCCTTTGCTGCTCATTTTGATCATAGAGACAATCTCCAATCTGTTGTAATTAGAAGAAAGCCACAAAAAAGCTGAGTCTATTAACGATCTCTGCCTTTCTGAGTCTTTTCTTATTCAGAAGGTGGGCGCTTGGCATACTACTTCGATTATGTTACTGAGACACACTTACCCAGATAAGTGGAAATGTCTTGCTACAGGAAGGAGAAAGAAGAATACAAAAATGCTCATCAATTCTAATGAATCAATTCTGGTAGTAAACCATTGCACGTCTTATGCTAGATCTCTCATTGAAGAATTTTAATTAGAATAGCAAGGGGGTTAAATAGTATTGTATCTTTCTGCCTAAATTAGAGGTTCCCAACTTTCTTACCATTGTGACCTTTTAATACAGTTCCTCATGTTGAGGTGACCTCCAATTATAAAACTATTTTGTTGCAACTTCATAACTGTAATTTTGCTACTGCTATGAATCGTATTGTAAATAACCGATATGCAGGCTATGTGGGATTACAAACCACAGGTTGAGAACCATTGGCCTACATCTTTATTATATAGGATTGACAAATTACTCATAAAACTTATACATTGTTGTTTTTTCAAGCTAGAGATATAGGTAGTAATACAATTTTTGCCTTTTTGATAGATCTTACTTTTTCACCTTTACACAATTCTTTTGCGTTTTCTAATGTAATGACAGTTTCACATTATACTCAACATCACAAATCCACTCACCCCAGGAACAGGAGATTTCATTTACAAATATCTTTATTATTCATCAACCACTCTTTGAATGCCCACTTATTCTCATTATAGGACAGACACCAAACTGCAAGATGTAGGAGGAGGCCACTTGTTTGTCCTGGCCTCCCAGAACAAAAATAATCAAACAGAAATTATATAAATTAAAACACTGCTTGGCTCATTAGCTCTAGCTTCTTATTGGCTAACTCCTACATCTTAATTTAATCTATCTCCATTAAGCTGTGCATCACCACGAGGTTGTGGCCTACCAGTAAAGTTTTAGCATGTCTATCTCCAATGGTGGCTCCATTGCATCTCTCCAACTCTGCCTCTTTTCTCCCAGCATGCCATTTAGTTCCCCCCCTCGCCTACCTAAGTTCTTCCCTATCAATAGGCCATGTCAGTTTCTTTATTCATTAACCAATAAAGAACCTCCCACACCAGCAAGAGCTGCAGAAAAGTTAATCCTTCTTTGTAAATGCTCAAATCAAATACTTTGACATGTTTGGAACCTATGAGTAGCCAAGTGGCTTTTTTTCTCTTTAAGTTAGTCAACAAATTGATTTGTGTGCTCCTTATGTTTTGATGTTCCTTTGATTTCTAGATTCATCTTTCTGAGCCAAGAATGAAAAACAATATAAATATTTTTTAAAATTGTATATAGCCAGAAATATGTTTTCTTATATGAAAATTTGGCCTGGAAATAGAATCCATTGGGGAAATAGCCTCTTCTCCCCAGTTGCCAAAAGAGGAGTGTGACCCCAGTGAGAGATATATTGAGTATGTGTGAATGAACTCACTAGGGGTTGGTGTGAAATAGCTGTGTGATTTGGGAGTCAAATTTCCAATAAAAAATAAAACTAATTGGACAGTTAGCATAGTGGAAATGAAATTGATAGAAAAGAAATATATAACTGATTTTCTGTCAGTGGTGGATAGTGAGCATGTTTCAGCTAATATAGAATTCAGTCACTCTCTGTCAGCTATGACTTGGGCTCTGTCTTTGTTCTACTCTAGGAAGACCAAGGAGACATAAATTTGCCTACTGTTTGTTTTCTATTTCTACATAATCTGTTTACAGATCTTTACCTCTCTCTCATTATTTGTCTCTTTTGTCTTATATTTTCTTTTTGTCTTGTGGCAGTGTCTCACAATGGAGCTCAGACTGGCTTAGAATTTCATGATTCTCCTGCCTCTACCACAGCTGATCAATTACAGGCATATTCTATCTTACTCTGTTCATTATATTTTGAGAATTTGATCACTTTTACTACCCAAGTCCTTTAAAATCAACCCCAAAATCTCAACCCACCAAATTTTTTTGACTCCAATTTTCAAACCACTTAGCCCAGTTTGTGCTGCCCAAATACCATTAATTGTGGGACCGGCCATGGACTGTGGTCAAAACCTGCCATTCCCTTCAAGAAAACAGACTCTTCATCTCCAAGCAGCTATCAATTGATAATATTGGTTGGGACTGATAGGAGTAGAGTTCTGTGTCCCACACCTACCACACATGCCAGGATTTTCTGGACAGAGTTTATATAGGTTTTGCACATGAGATTAATTGAGATCGTGATGACTTTATTTTGAGGCTTCCATGTTGTGTATAGAAAACAGTGTTTCTTTTTAATCAACTCTCTTGTGATAATCCCTGAGTCTTGGGGTCAGGGCTGTGATATAGATATTTTATTTAGGATTGAATATTCCTTAGTTTCTTCCTCTGAACATTGACCAATAGTAGGTCTCTGTCTTGATTGCCATGTCCTGCAAGATAAAGACTCTCTGATGAGGGTTGAGAGATGGCCTAGTGTAAAAGAATATCAATAAGTCATCAGTAGTTGTCTTAGTGTTCATTTAAAAGAATAATATGCAGTATGATACCCACAGGGTCAATGAGATATTTAGTTTCAGGTTCTTGGCCCCAATAATGAATGATAGCAGCTCTGAATTCTGTCTCATGGAGTAGGCCTTAAACACAATGAAAAAGAGTTTGATTATTCTCATCCCTTTCAGGCAATCATTTCAGTGGTGAGCAGGACACTTGCCAGGACAGTGGCTAAGGTAGTGCACAAGCACACAGCTGGGTGAGGTTGCTGACTACTGCTCTCCTCAGGCAGTGTGCTTTGCTCCTTCCAGCTCTGTGAGTGCTAATCAGAAGGGATGAGACTTCCATGTCATTATCACCTTGATTTCTCCGTGTTTTATGTGACATTCAGTAATAGGGCTTTGCTGCCAATTATCTGGATGAGTTACTTCTATCAGTATACATGTATGGAGTTTCATATAGTGTCGCAGAAGGATATATAATTGTCATGCTAATAAACTTTTAGAAAAGAAGTTAAATTGGTAGAAAGGCTTAAAATTCACAAATGCAGGACATGAAGTTGGCAAAGAATTGGAATGGGGATTTGGGGAGAGTTGTAAGGAGGGGGAAGATTTGATATGATCAAGGTACTTTGTATATATGCACACCCATATGCATCATTTTCAAAGAAAAATTAAAATTGATTTATTTGCCACTCTGATTTGCTGCACACAATACATATATAAATATATATTATATCAAATTATTACATTGAACCTCATAAATATAGATAATTATACAAGCAACATTTTGAAGAATTAAAATCATACTTAAAGGGAGGTGAATATAAATTTATGTGGCTTTCATTTAAAATGTCTTTTTGGTTATACAAAAATTTTATCATAATCTTGGTGATATTATATTATTCTAATTTTATAGCTTATAAACTTATAGATCAGAAAAATTAAAATTAGTAAAAGGTTTAGAAGTTTATACTATAATGATGCAATATGGCAATGTGTTCCTGGACTTTAGATTCTGCCCCTGTGTCTATACCTGTCAGTTTTATATCCCTAGGTGAATCTTTCTAGCTGTCTGTGATAGAAAATGAGAAAGAAAGACAACAGGAATAATATGAGGAGAAGAATAAAGTCTAATGAAAATTGTTTGCTTGATTTTAAAATACCAAACCAACTGGCAAGTCACCATAAAGTTTTACCAATACAGTTTATGCTAGCATTTTCCAAGCCATGATGGCTCATTTTACTCATCTTCCATTAATCTGAAAACTGTATGACAGATTTGCTTTTATCTGCTCCTCCTGACAATTCAAGATAGCTCTCAACTAGGTGGCAACAGTAGTTCCCCAAAATTATTCTACAAATACAGACATGGTAGCAGCCTCTCCAGAAACTGCCTTGTCATCCCAACGTAATTATTTAACTCTCTAATCATTCTGTCAGTTCGGTAGATGGTAGGCAGGAAAAAATTTTTGCCAAACTGAAGGAATATTATCTAGACACAACTGATGAACCCCCGATTCAGCATCAAAATCAGTCTATTCACCATTCATATCTGGACCTGTAATAACTTAGATGTGAACTGGTCAACACTTTCATATTTTCCAAGTTCATATTAATGCCCACAAGGACTGCATATGAATAATGGCTGAGTACTTGAATAGCCTTGTCTAGGAAATGATGGATAGATGGTATGTTCTGTGTTACCAACAGAGAGGTACATTTCCTGGACTAATGTCCCTCTTCATGACCCGTTTGCATTATCCATGCACTTCTGCCTATCTCTGTGGTTACATTTATTTTTTTCATTAAGTGAAAGAAATAAAAATCACTGTAAATATAAAAATACTAAGATTTGAAACCCATAAGTGCTTTAAAATGATACTATTTTTTACTTAAATCTTATCATTGTGCGTAGGTTATAATAGTATTGAAGAAAATAGTATAATACTAGAAATTAATTGATAGACTGCATATCCAAATTCTGTATGTTGTGGGGTAGAAGTACTTTTAATTATGCTTTCTCATTAAAATAGGCTGTTATTTAAATGATACAAGCCTTGCCATTAGTCAGGTCTGTAGTCTGCCATTAAGTTCTCAGTGACCTTAGAAGGGAATTTAACTTCTCTGTTGTTTTGTATTATAGATATATTGTACATAAAACTGGTTTTATGGTTGCATCAGTTTTGAAAATGCTGTATGAGCAAATGAGAAAGGAAACTGTGAAAAAAATTGTACATTATCTAAGTTATCTCTTCTCTTACTATCCTCAGCAAATGGTATGCACACACACACCACCACTACCATGACCACCACCACCTTCACCCTCAATCCTAACCCTTTACTTCTCTAGGTACTGGGAGTATCTAATTAGGTTGAATGCTAGGTACTAGGCATATCTAATTAGGTTGAATGCTAAGTACTAGGAGTATCTAATTAGGTTGAATGCTAGGTACTAGGTGGAGTATCTAATTAGGTTGAATGATATTATATTCTACTAAATTTTGCCTTTTATGTTAAGTCATTTTCTGAGCTAGATTCAAACATCTGGGTGGCAAGTTCAGAACTGTGAATTGTATTGTCTATTGCTATCATTCAAATAGACATGAATAATGAACTCAGACTTAGGAATAGCAGCCCACTAAAAGGCAGTATATTCCTTGATAACATGATACAGACTGAGAAAGTTGTTTGGGAATATATATTTATGTGCATATACATATATGTATTAACAAAAAGTAATGTAAAAAAGAGTGTGAATTTGGAAGTGAGTCAAGAAGGAACTTTGGAGAGAGGAAAGAGGGGGAAATAATGTAATTATGTTATAAATTCAAACCTAAATAAATAAATAAACAAATAAACAGAATTGCATTATTATGTTTAGTATGTGCAACATCCTCGGTAAAACTTTGCTTTTTTTCCTGTTTTTTTGTTTTGTTTTGTTTTTCACCAATGTAGGACATGGAAACCCTTGATAGAAATTAGACATTAACATATACTCAATACAAATAATGAAAAGAAAAAATACAAATATGATGAAAAAGATAAAATTTTCTTCAAATGTTAGCACTAGGGATGACTATCATAAACATTTAGTGGTCATCTGCAGGTATTCACTCTCTGTATGGATATAGAGATAAGAAAATAGGCAAGGCACTCTAAAGACATTACAAACCTTGTAGTGCCCTGGGAATCAGCTTGAGCATCAGGATATCTGTGCTCCACTCCTACATTGTATTCTGATATTAAATGACTATTAATTATGGACTGATCTGTTAATGTTTAAAGTATGAACTCTATGGTCTTCTAAAGTCTCATTTCGTTCCCTAAGAACATATTTTCTCTTGTAATGAAGAAAGGATAAATCCAGTAGAGAAGGGTTATATGCTATCAGATTCTAAAACAGATAAAATTAAGTTTTTAAACCACTTGGAGTTGTAAGATTTTGTTCACTTTGACTCCAGGTTATTCCTCATGCATCTTTTCCATTAATATGTTTTAAATTTAATTGATTGCTAATAATATTTATTTGAAAAATAAATTAGGTATAAAAATAAAATTTCAAGATACTTTTGCATTTTGCAATTTTTCTGATACATATAAATCTATATATACATTACCTAAGCATATAGTCTAAGGGGTTATAATTAAGAAAGGAAATTGTACAATTTGTGTATAAATTATTTCTTCCTCTGTGATCAATACATAAACCATAAAGACTGTTTTGTCCTCTTTTGTTTCAAATTGTATTAAGTTTTCTTATATACATTCCAGTACCCTTATGCAATCTGCTTATGCAATAGTGATACCAACCATAGGCAAGGCCTTCTTACCTCATTTAACATTTGAGAAAGTCTCCATCATGTTTGCCTATAATATAAGAAATCCTTCAATTTAGTTTCCTTCTCAGATAACTGCAGTTCATCCTTCACTGACAAACTCATCATGTCAGGGTCTACTGAACAAGGGACAATGTGTAAGCATGAATAGCTACTCTTGAAATACAAAAATTATATATATATATTAAAGTACATTCTTAACATTACATCCACATAAATAGGTACCAAATTTGCTGATCTTTTATTTCAGTGTTAAGATTCAATTCACAAACCATTGCAGAAAAGGTTTTGACAGAGTAAGTAATATGTAAGGAGAATTATTAATTTCATAACATGATTTAAGACATATAAAATAATTTCAAGTGCATGCTTTCTTCAATTCCTGTCTGTTTACTTGCATAAATGAAGCTGTTCAACCTGACTATTTGGAGTAATCACTGATGACAGAGGATGGAGAAAGGATATGTTTGGCCCTTGTGCCCACTGAAGCCAACCAATGTCATTGAAGGTCAGTCTGATGGATGGGGAGCCCTTGAGTGACATAGAATTTTTTTGCAAATTGTTTCTTCCTTTTCACATCCCATGCATTCTTTCCATGTTCAGTTTCCTCTTGAACTTTCAAGTTTTGTCACTGGTAGTCTCATGAATATATTATTTAAAGCCCTGAGATTTTTAGCAGCCTCCTGATAATCTATCACCTTGGGAAAAAGCAGGAAAAATGCATGAGTATATGCTGGGCAAACTCCAAGGGCAGACAAAGGATTTGCCTTTTATTTTCTTTTGTCCACAAATAAAATTGATGCATTTAGGATGCAGAAATTTTTGCTGGTGAATAACTTTTGAGAAAGTGTATGTGATTTGAAATCCTTATGAATAAAAACAAATACCCCAAAGCTTTGGTTAATTATTCCATTTCCCCTACAAATTACAGAATTAATGGATTAAGATTAATGCTGATAAATATATAGATCCTGTTGTTGAAGATCTGACAGTTAGTGAGTTTTACTCCTGTTTAAATTTGTCTTTATCTTCTGTGGAAATGCGTCAGAATGCTAATTTAGATACTCTCTTCTTGCTCCAATTCTATTTAAGGATGTTATCATTGAAAATTCCTGGGTCCTCCATTTGTCAGTGAGAGTAACTCTCTGAAATGGCTTTTGGTAAGACAGTTACCTGTATATGCATGGTACCTGAGTTTGACTCACAAAAATGCCAAATCGAGCGATGTGTGTTTACATTACCAACACTGGGACAATGGAGACAAGAAGACCTCTGGGGCTAGTCTTGTCTAATTGTAGAACTTAAGGTAAATGAGAGACTTTTTCTCAAAGTAGACAATGATTTTGATATATGAGATTGTATTACAGTGTCCACATGCATAGTCATATATAGTCATATTTAATGGTGAACACATGTGCACATACATTAACATGCACACATATGCACAACATTCACACACTGATTTCTAAAAAAAGATTATTTTTTTTTAGTTCCAAAAACCCACTTGGCCATGCCTTTTTTGATTCAGACTGTATTTGCCTTATTCCTTTTTTAACTTAATGAAGCTCCAGAGGAAGAAAGAAACACCTGTATGAAAACTAAAGCCCAGTTGTTCCTTACATGGAACTAAGAATTGTGGGTATCTTCCCTTGGATACCGATAGCTTATCTTTTACCCCTTGGCATTTCTAACAGCTCTTTTCCTGTGCAAAGGATGGCTTGTAAGGCCTACATTTCATAAGATCTCACTAGTAATTCTTAATAAACCTATATTGTTTTTCTCTCTGGTAGCTGTCTTATAATATTCATTTTATATTATATATTATTGCAGGAATGGAGACAATGGGAGAAAACGTTTAGAGTAATGGAAGTCTATACTATTAAAAGGCTGAGAATTGCACTAAAAGAATGATATACAAATATCAAAATCATTATTTTTTAAGTGTTAGAGATCAATTAATTCAAAGGTGGCATTCTACTCCATGTAGTTTTCTAGCCCTTTGAATTTAATGGTGGCAAAATAAATCATGTTCTTATATTCATAAAATGCATTCCAGACTAATTAAAATCTGCAAAGATTAAAAATAAATAATTAATAAGTGTAATGTCTTAAGTATTAAAATAAGTTGGTTTTAGGAATAAAAGAAATCATGGAAAACCTTTTGGGTGTTCTTTGAAGAGTTATATTTAACAAAAAAATCTGGTAATCATTTAAATCTAATAATAGGAGTTCAAGGTCTAGAAACAAGATAGACTTAAGGGTATAACAAGCCAAAAAATTAGATTTTTTGTCCATAAGATGCATTATTTGCTATGTATCTATGTTACTTTTCAAGTCTCTGTAACTGAATTACTCATTAATTGGTCACATACCAGAAAACCAACACTGGGAGGCACTCATCTCGAACAGAGATAATAATACAGTTTGGGAATGGCCTTTTGCCCTCTGTTGAGGGAGAAAAAAAACTGTCTTAGCTATCCATCTGGGGGAAAAAAAGAACACTGTCAACCATTATCAAAATGAATTCCTTAAGAGCCATTTAACAAGATTCATTAATTTAAAGAGATTAAAAACAGTCTTATTAAAGGACATTTTGACAGGGAAAGGGGGTTATAATAAAAGCTGCTAAGCAGCAGTCTCAACTCTTATCAAAGATGCTCCAGAGTTCTGGGCAAAGTCTTCATTCAAAGTGAAGTTCACGATCTGATTCTATTAATAGAAGTCTTCAAATGTAACAGAAAATAAAGTTTGCGGTCGTTCAGAGAACTAACAGTGCTACTTACTGGATCACAGAGCATTCTGTGTTCTCTGAGGGAAGATTTCTAAAAGAAATGTCAAGGACAAAGATGGAAAGACAAGCCCACACATGGGGGACAGCATAAGAAGCATAAATATTTCAAACATGGGCAACTACTTCTGTTGATACTGGAGTTGAACCTAGGCATTTGCTTATGCCAGGCTAACCTCTACCACTGAGCTAAAACCCCATATCTGGAACTAACTTTTAATCAACTACCCAGTGTGTTTTCATTCCCAACTAGCTTGGAGACATGAGTAGCTTACTTAGAGATTTTTATTTCTACGTTATATATATTACAAGGGTGCTGTACTGAAATATACTTAGTTTAAAACAATATTCATACTTTCTATAATATGGGACAACTACAAGAATATGAGGCATATTAGAAAAATTGCCTAAGAATATCAGAAGATGTTTTTAATTCAGATACAAATATAAACAAGTATATGGAAAAAAAGAGAAATATTAACCACATTTGTATTTACCCCAAATACAAGAATTCAGATTGCATAGTACACACATACAGCTGGAGAGTTAAAGATGTATTGATATTCAACACATTTCTTAAATAACTTATCACTGGTTAGAATAAGGAAAAGGCTCTGTGCTTATTGGATTTTTCTGAAAAACAGATATTGATACGAGTGGAAAATTACAAGTAGTTTGGCAGGAGGGGTTGATAGATGTTTTCAGAAGATTACAAAAGAAGGAAGAGAGGCATCTAAGTTATTTTTCTTGTGGAAAGAGAGATAAGTGGAAGTAAGACTGTATAGGGAAATTTCAGACTGTACTCTAAGCCTGGAACCCTTGGATAATCAAGGAGGCAGGAGTATAGCATTGATTGCCCATTAAATGAGGTCCAGTTTAGATAGAATTGACCAGGATCCATTGTTTGTCTTGGACTAAGTCTATCATCAAGATGGCTCTGTTGTACTGCTGTCTTAAGAAGAGGATCCAGACAGCACCATTAGCTGTAGACTGCTGGTCAGCTAATACTCCAATTACCCCTGTACAGAAAGTTCTCTCCTAAAGAGAGATATTTATGAGAACTGAAGATAAAATTGACTAGGAACTTTAGTAGAGCAAATCCTGACAGTAAGCCTTTGTTTCTTTGCTAAAAGTTGGTAATGCACTCAGCATGGTGATGCACAAAGAGAGGCAGAGCCCTAATGTATCTACATGAGTTCAAGGACAGCTTGGTCTACAAAGTGGATTCTAGGACAGCCAGGGCTACACAGGAAAACCAGAATCTCAAAAGACAAACACACAAACGACAACAAAAACAAGGGAAAGCAAAGCAGAACAAAACAAAGCAAAACAGCAAGAAGCTATGGCTTCATTGGCAATGTCCTACTGAGTGCCAGAGTTGCTTGATATGTTCATCCAAAGTGTCTTTTATCCTGTGCTGGCCACAGGTCAGGGATGCCAGAAGGAAGATTGTTTCTCTGGTCTCTCCTGACCTAAATGAGAATTGCTGCTTGGAAGGGTATGCCTGTGGATGTGACTGAAGGATACATGGATACCTTACAGTTGGGCCAGGAAGAATGAATACCTCATAGTCCTCCCCATGTCTCATTGAAGTTTCTGCCATAAGTCCCATAAGAAGCTCCTAGAAAAACATTCACTGAGTTCTACGCATAATCAGGAAGCTATTTGCAATTGTTTCCTGCTAGGAAATGGAAAGTAGTTCCCTCCAATGGAGTGGCACTGGCTATAACAACTACACTTCAAGGCAGGTACTGTGCACAAGCATGGTGGCCAGTGGGAAAATGGACTTCAGGATTTTTAGTGTGCCTTTTCTTTGGTTTAGTTTCATTTCAGTATTTTTTTATCCTATTTTGTTCTTGTTGTTAGTTTGCTTTGATCGACACATTTTTTTAAGAAAGAGAGAAAGAACGTCAAGTTTAGGAGGTGGGGAGTGGGGAGGACGTGGGAGCATTTGAGAGAGGGAAAACAATATAATAAAAGTATTATAGGAAAAACTAATTTTAAATAAAGTAATTAAAAAGAAACAGAAGCTCATAGGCTAACAATTCCATGATACCACATTTCTGGGCCCCTCTTCTGCTGTGAGTAAGCTTTACCTTCTTTCTCTTAAACTCCGATCTGTGAGGATATAATAAATCTCTCCTGAAATCATCTTCTCATCGCATAGATAAGCAGGGGCTTGTGTACCTGATTCTGAAAATATTATCTAATGACCTAGGTTCTATCTACTCAACTCTTCCTTGTTTAAGCATCAAATTCCATCCTCAGACTTTCTAAAGCCCCCTTCACCCACCTTACTTTCTAAGTTTCCTGATACTAATTTGCTGCTGCCCTTGTGCCATAGATTGATAAGTCACTTTTAAAATTGCTTTGTGAGGAAAGGCTATGTGTACCTTCTTTATCAAGTTCCCATTCTGTACACATGCTAGATAGCAAATACTGCATACTGAGCTAATCATGATAAAATGGATTTTTGGGGGGGTTTCTACAACTTCCTAAAGTGAGATGATTATTTGTGCTAAAAAGTTCTCTAACAAGAATGACATTAACACCTTTCATTTTTAATTTTTTTTGAAATCATAGTATAATTACAGCATTTCCCCTTCTTTTTTCTCTCCCTAAACACTCCTAGATACCTCTCCCACTTTACTTGAAATTAATAACTTCTTTTTCATTCATTGTTATTGTATACAAATATATGCATACATTTATATTCCTGAATATAAACTGCTGTCTTTAAAATGTTACTTTTACCTATATTTTCAGGTCTGACCATTTGTCAATGAAAAATAAAGTTGCTCCTCCCTAGGAGAGACCAACTCTTCTGTTTGTAGCTGTCCTCAGTTGTCTATAGGTCTTTGTGTAGGGTTGAAACCTCATGGGTCTTTCTTTTCCTGTTCAGTTTGGCCTATCCACTTGGTGTCATCCTTGTTTAGTTCACCCAAAAATGAGCTAACCATTAGGAAGTCATGTTTGTTAAGATTTGTGAATGTATCCTCTGACAACACAAGGAGACCGTCTCACAGCAAGGAGAATCTCCCTGAACCTCTTGCTCTTACAATCTTCTCTGTCTCCTTTTCTGCAAGGTTCCCTGAGACTTAGGTATGGGAGTGTTTGTAGATGTATCCACTGGGCCTGGGCCCCACCATTCTATATTTCGATTGGTCATGGTTTCCTCGAGTGGTTTCTGACATTTGTTGCAAAGAGTACAGAAAGTTTATTTTTTATAACTTCTTCTTAATACTAGAAAAAAGTCATGGTTGTGTAGTGACCATATATTATATCCCAATCAATATATAAATATGTTTAAAGCAAATACTTTCCAAGTTCAAGTAAAGAGCCTGGGACGCTGTTCAGCTAAGTAATTCACTGAAGGTCACACAACTTATAAATAATGAAGACACTGTATCCAATCACCTGACTGAAAATGCATGTTTCTATGTCTAATCTGATGCAGAGTTTCTTCCCAAGCCTTAGAAGCTCACTTCTAGATAAGTCACCTTTGCAAACTCTCTTCTGCTTCTTATTTAGAGTAGTCTCTTGCAAATTATAGTTTAATAGAGAAGGTCCAGGTTGCTGATAGTTTGTCTGGATTGCATTTATAAAAGTCCTTAAGCTGAGGCTAGGTTGATTCACTGCTACTTTGTAATATTAGAGGGTCAAGAGCGGCTAGGCACACATAAATACAGATAAATTGCTACTTAATAGTTCTAGGCAGAAATTATTCAAGAAAAAGATATCTGATCCTTGAAGGTAACTCAGCTTGCCTCTCGGTTAGATTGTTAGGATTCAGAATTTTAAAGTGTCAGTTCCTGTCCCTTTACCTTACCTATCTCCCTGCTCCCTTCTTCGCACTTCCTACTGTATATCCTTTTCCTCCCGTTTCTAATGTAGTACAAAATGTCCTTCATATTTATTTCTAAACCAAAAGCTGTGAGGGAACAAAACTTGCATTAAAAGATTTTGAAATGGATGACAATATTACTACTTTAACTAAAAAATAGACAGTAGTTAAATAATATTAGCAATATGTGATGTGATCATTGCCATGTGGGGGTGGGGGACAGAAATGGAATTACCTAAATATTCAGTAACACCATGAGAGAAATGAGTCTATAAGTGAGTCAGTGGTAACAGTTAACATAGTAAACTCCAGCATTATGCCATAGTCATGATCACACAAAGATTAATTCTGAAAAATGCCTATGTCAAACAAGTGACAAAGTATCAATACAATGTATTAGGTATATATTCAAAAGTCAATATATGTGCACTCTTTCCACTCATAAATACTGTTGGACATTAATATTAGAATTTTGGTTGGACCTTAGGAATTTTTTTTATAAGAATTTAGACTTTTAGCATTTTCAACATCTGCCTTGTGTTCATACCCTACTGCTTTTCAGCAACACAATGATGCATAAGGTAAAAAAATTACTAATAACAGTCTAGGAAAGAAATGTGAACTGTAAGTCATGTGTGATGTTTGCACTCTTGCAACATTAGAACATGCAAGTAGGAGGCAAGAAGAATGCCAAGAGGGTTTGGACACCTTAGTCTACACTGTTATTTCCAGACCACACATGGCTGTGGAGTGAGATCCTGCTCCAGAATTAGAAGAGGAGTGGGGAGAAAGGTGAATTGTAATGGTCGTGGTCTAAGTTCTGCAATCAAGTTAGATGGAAAAAATCACTAAAAACATTACAGGGATTACCCTGTAATGTATATGCATATGACACACACTTACATGTGCATATACACACTTATAATGAATGGATTTGTTAGGTTGTTGACACAGTAGGGGGTAGGTCTTACAGCAATAGTTAACTGCACATGAAAAAGATAGGAAACTCGATGTTTCAGAAGTCCCAGTGCAGCTCTAAAATCCTTGGAAGTCCTTGAAGAGTTGAAGTATTTAACCTACACTGAAATACTGAAGTTGTCATGTGAAGTCACCAGAAGAGTGCAGCCTGTAATTGACACACTGTCTCTCTCAGGAAAGAGGGAAAAGCAGCAAGGATGCTGTCCTTTGGAAGGTGCAACTCAGTCATCTTGGGAGGAGCACACACACACACACACACACTTTCTCTCTCTCCCTCCCTCCCTCCCTCCCTCCCTCTCTCTCTCTCACACACACACAAACTCTCTCTCTCTCACACACATACACAAACTCTCTCTCTCTCTCTCACACACACACACATACACTAAAACACTCTCTTACACACATACTCACACACACATGTTACATAAGTCCTGAATGTCTCTTAATTCTGGCAAGTAGACAACAAGGCATACTAGCACTGGTATAATCAGTAAAACTTTGATTACTCTTGGACATCTTGAACAAGATCAAGTAGCAGATACATTTGGAAACTCAAGAGTGAATTCAGACTATCCTTAGGTTGGGTCCTGAGCCATACCTACTTTTGCTTCTTAGAGACAAAAGACAGAAGATGAGAAACCAAAATCCAAATATTGGATGTAAGAGAGAACTCTAGGCTCCACTTTTAGTACCTGATTGTTTGAGTCTGGAGTGGAGCACATATCTTTTTTTTAAACACAGGCTTATGAAGTCATAATGACATACTTTATCAAGAAGCCACAGTGTGAGAAACTACAATAAATGTCATGGCTTAAGAGCAGGCAAACGATTCTTAGGAATATTTTATTATACATGTGCCCACCTCTTAGGCAGTCACACTAAATGAAGAAGAACTCAATACTTTAACTACAGTGTTTTTATATTACTTGCCCTGAGTGTTTTCATACTTGAATTGTTATGACTTTTTATTGCATGTATATGTTCTCTTGTGCAAAAAGGGATGCATTTTATTTATCTATGCTTTTTAAAACATTCTTAAGACAACACACATCATCAGTCACCAATAAATAGGTGATGAAAGAAAGTAATGTTTTATATCTCTTCTGATGATTTTTCAGAGACCAGAGGTAATAGACAAAGCCAGAAACCGGAATCAATCAGCATGAGGGCCAACAAGATAGCTACTATCCATTGGCTGTGTTATATATCAATGATACATGTTCAGATGATATGGTAAAATATCAAAACAAGAGCACATTGTAAAGAACCAATGAAACTGAGTACTGAAAACCATTTTAATATTTGTTTTTACTTTTTAATTTCTGAAGGTTGCCCTTCATCAGATTGTATCTGTGCAAAGTCCCTATAAACAATAGGCTTAAGTGTAAGTTAAGGGAAGGAGAATATCAAGTTTGCAATCAATAGGTGTTTGGAGGTAAGGCAGACATCCAAAAGAGGCAGATAAATACCCTTTGTTGCTTGAAGGAAGGTTGCATTATTTGCTCTCCTATTCTGAAATAATTAACATAAAGCAAAATAATTTTACATAATCCAGTCCATGACAGACATAGTGCCTTTTTTATGTTTTCAAATAAAATGTCTGTCTTTTCAGACCTCAGTGAGAGTGCCAGGAGACCTCATCAGGGGCCTCAGTTGAACAAACTTGTTTATCTTGTGAATAGAAAACTCATCCACCTCAAATGGGCAAGGGAGTCACACTCTCCACTGAGAGCATACCCACAATGATTTATAGCCTGCCCATGAGGCTCGACCTATAAAAAGATACCAGAAATTCACAATACGCTACGCTAGGAGGCCAAACCTGGGACACGTAGGTGTCTGTCTGAGGTGATGCTATGACTGAAAGAACAGCTGAGAGAATACAAGTAGAAAACCTCTGTTTGGATTAAGTGTGGAACGATGCCCACACAGGGCCGAAGATGTGGTAGAATATGGCCTGGAGTAAGAGCATATGAGATTTATTTTGTGTGCTCAGCTGAAGCTATCAAAACTTCACTGTAGCTGAAACTGATTTGCTGTGTGAGAAAATGTCAGTTTTCAGATCAGGTGGCTCAGAATCCATTCCCACATCTCAACAGTCATCCTTCCTCGTTTGTTTAATGATCCTCAGACTTTCAGCAACTTTTATCCTTTAATTTAATACTTTGTGTTAAAGATATCTCCTCTGAATCTAAAATATTTTTCTTTCAAGAAATATGAGTAGGGGAGGTCAAAGTACACCTGGCTTAAGTAAAATAATAACACATATGCTAAAACCCGCAAATGTAGATTATAAGCATTCATGATTCCTAATAATTTTTCAGATTAACTTTATAGAGTAGCATACATACACAGACACAAACACACATACACATTCATATGCACACAGATATACTGGAAGGATGTGTACACATACATGTATGTACATATATATTTGGATAGGATATGTTAAATTCTTTATTATTATTTTAAACATATTTTTATTATTCCTTTTAACTTTGGAGATTACAATATAATTACATCATTTTTATCTTTTCCCCCCTTCAAACCCTCCTGTACACTTTTCCCTGTTTTCTTCCAAATTTATGTCCTTCGTTTTCACTAATTATTGTTGCATAACTTTTGTATCTGTGTATGCAAATATATTCCTAAATATATAAATATAACTTGTTTGTTCTGTAAAATGTTAGTTGCACGCATGTTTTCAGGGCTATTTAGTATTAATAGGAGTTTTTCACAAAACTAAATTTTAGAAAGATTTTAGAAAGGCTTGAAATACATTCACTTTCATAGTTTTAGATTTAAAATTAATCAGGAGGTGGTAAATATTGGAAAATCTGTGGCTATGATCTTTGCTTCACACTCATACATGTAGACAATGAAGAAAGAATTGGAGAAGTGCCATGGTTAATTTTGATGTGCTTGGGGGTACAGTTAGCTAGTTTAGTCCCTCTGGCTACTGTTTTAGAAAAAATGTTCAAGATTATCTGTCCTAAAATGCTCCCTGACAAAGAGTTTTGTGAGATTCACATACATTACAAGCGTTCCACACCACTTATGCTGTGAGTATTTGTTAGAACTGTGCATTTATCAAGCATTTGGTACAAACATCCTTGTTGCAGAATATGGGTTAAGGGCAGACGCTTGCTTTATATTAGACACGGGGAAGGTGTCATCAGATATAGCTGTAAGAGAAGATTCTGTGGAGAAAAGCAGAGTCGTTTTCACATAGAAGGGAGATGCCTGATTTTGCGTGGTGTCCTGAACTGTTTAGCCATAAGAGATCTCTGGGCCTTTGCTCATCGGGTTTGAGTCAGTAAGGAGAAAGGAGCATGAGGTTCAGAGCTAAGTATTTCAGTTTAAATCTCAGATTCCCTATTTAAGAGCTCTTCTGGTGAACAAAGGCATGAAGTAGCTGGGCCAGTTTATAAGTATACACTGTTTCTGATGGAGCTGCCTAGAGTTTGTATGATCGTATCAGATTGGCTCACTCTAGTTCTAGGTGGGCTTATCCATCTATGCTTGCTGTCTTGTTTCCCGGATCTGGGCAGATTATGTAAACTCTCTGCTTCAACAGTCTCTTATGCAAAGGGATAATGGTGGTATTAGATACACCAGTCCAAAAAAAACATGTCATATGTTATTGGTGACAGAGTGATTGACAGAAATGTTGGAATTTATGTTTTCATTTGGCAGCAATATTCTACTGTAATCTTGCAATCTTACCTGTTAAAAAGCACAACAGCAACAGCAACCAAAAAGCCAAAAATATATAGATGATAGACAGATAGATAGATAGATACATAGATAGATAGATACATAGATAGATAGATACATAGATAGATACATACATAGATAGATACATACATAGATAGACAGACAGACAGATAGGACAAAACCCTAAAACTACCACCACTGATAGCACCAAATGAAAATCATGGTATTTAATTCTGAAGTATTTAGAGTTAATATCAAGGCCAAAAGCCAATATTTAAGGCCAATATTAGTTTCCTCACCTTCACAAATGTGTATTTTATGGATTTTGTTTTTGCTTTACTTTATTTCAATGAAGGGACATTAACCTTTCCCCAGAGCCTGGCAGAGAATCTGATTATTTTTTTCCTCTAGAGTAATTTCTACTGTTATCATGATCCATTCAGCAAACAGTGTTTGGCCACTTCAGAAGCATTTTCAGACTTCCATGTAAATGGTATGATTAGAAGTGAAAGGTAATCTTGAGTGCTGCCATGTTATGACATTAAAATAAAATAGTAATTCAATTGTTAGCAACCCCTCACAAATAACTATTCAATCCACTTGTGTTTAATACCTCAGCGTCCTTGCATGCCTTTCCCTTTTGAAACACAAAGCAGTATTGATTTCTCTTGATAACCAACTAAAAGTACTTTGAGCACTTTTATCATTTCATTATCTGGGAGCAAACAATGAAAACAACGGGCAAAAAATGAAAAACAAGTCGATGGGTTATTTTTATCCTTTTCCACACACAGTTCAAGTGTAAAACAGAGTAACTTTTTAAATAAACTTGAATGCTTTTGTATTTGAAGATGTCTGGTAATCATCATGAAGGGTAACAAGTCAGAGGGAACAATTGTGGGTGTAAATGTAGTGTCCCCTGCACATTTGTTTGGTAGGACTGCTGTAACAGAATACCTTAGACTGGAAAGCTTAAGCAGAATAAATTTTTGCTCATACTTCTGTATCCAAAACAAAGATATATACAAAATGGGATCCAGGTTGGATATTGCTGCCCTCTCCCCATGAGCTCAAATGCACTTCCCACTGCTTGTATGGTTCCTTGTGTCTCTTCTTCATATGGAGATACTAATCTGCTGTTCCTCCTTCAACAACATGCTGTAAACTTTATTAATTCCTAAATATTCATTTAGCCCATGAAAACACCTAGCATTGAGGTGCCAAACACATGATTCAGTCCAAACCCCCAGTATTAAAGCCATTTTTGACTGGCCATGAAACATCAGAGAATAATGGCATTGATCATTGGGAGTCTAATTTGTCCAACATAAATGGAAAAACCAGACTAGAACCATAGTTTAATACATTTTCTGGATGGAAAACACAGGTCCTTATACTATCTGTATTTGCTCAGACTAAACAAAGGCATGGATTCCAGTGAATCATTCTGAAACCAGGCTCACAATTCCATTTCCTCTAAGAATAAGGAATGAAAAAGCTAGCCATGAAGTGAATTCCTTGGTTATTTTTCTCTAGAAACAAAGGGGCCCCAACCAGTGCACCACCACAGAGGAATGGTCCTGTGGGCATCTATAACACTGATTTGAAAGCCTTTTGGACTGATCCATGAAGCCTCTGCCATTGTTCTCACAGAAGCTGTGAGGACATTATTTGTCCATTTTGACACACATGAAAAAGATCCTGAGCTGACTGCTTCTCAAGCACTGAAGCTTACCAGAAGCTGTTTCATCTGACCAAAACCTGATGTGCACCTGGCTGGTAAAGGCCTCCATTTTCTGATGCTCATCAGTCTTTTCTCCAGTACACTTTCCAGATACTCCCACGAAGAATCCTTCCTGCCCTCTTGGTGTCACTGATATCATACTTTGCCTTCCCAGCTTTGAGGTAAGAGTTTAAAAATATGATGTTCATATGTACAGTTCTTGAAGCTAGTGGGGCAGTGATATGACTCATATGTCTATGACTAAGAGTTAGGATCAGGTGGTGATATGTCTGTATAAAAGAGGATGTAGCCATCCAGAAATATCTTTCCTGTCTAGTGAAAGAATAATGTAGTGCTAAATTTTCAAGCTTTCTCAACAAAATCCCCCAGTAAGACGGCACCCTGGACTATTATTTCTAAACCACAGGAAATATTTTTAAAACTTTGTATTGGCTCTTGAAGATAGCCAATATGTGTTTTGATCATATTTCCCTTCTCCTAGCTCCACTCTTTTGTGTTGTTTTTGTGAATGATAGGCTTCACATACACACCAGTGAACTTGCCAGTTTCATGATGGTTGGTAGAAAGTATGAGAAACCAGGTTCTGAAACAAACACCAGACTTACTCACAATATAGCCGGCTGTGTATGTCTATATCAGTGTACCTCACCATATAAGGCCTATGTAGCCAGGTAGATTTTGCAGACATGTCCAAGCTGAAAAATATAACCCATTCATGTTATAGAACTGGTGGTAAATGAATTCTAATTTCAGCATAGAGAAAGGCATTATTTTAATTGTTGTTCAGCAAATGAATTTGTGTCCTGTTATATTCTGTTATAAATTTCCATGAAACATTCTTTCCCATGTAGACAGAGACTGCTCTTTAATTTCCTGGCTACCCAGACCTGAAATAACCACACAGAAACTGCATTAAATAAAACAGTGATTGGCCTATTAGTTTATGCATATTTCTAGCTGGCTCTTACATCTTAAATTAATCCATGTCTACTAAATCTGTGTATTGCCACATGGTTGTGATGTACTGGTAAGGTTCCATCCAAAGTCCAGTGTTTGTCTCCTCTGGTGGCTACATGGCTTCTCTCTGACTTCTCTCTGTCTACTCTCTCCTAGCCTTCAACTTCACATTCCTGCCTAGCTCTATTCTTCCTTGCAATAGGACCAAAGCAGCTTTATTAATTAACAAAACACATTGTGAAACATGATAATTTATACTCTGATAGGAATATCACACATAATCATTCTTAACCCTCTTGCATTAGCACAAGGAATTCTCTAAGATCTGTATCTTTCTTATTTGTCCAGACAAAGTTCACCGAAACATTCCAGTTTGGTGGTGTATGGGTCTCTGTCCCTTTGTGTCTGGAGAACAAAAACCAATAAGAATGCACTATATAGTGTCTCATTCACTCATTCTCTATGTTCTCCGGTGGTGTTTTCCTCACACTACTCTGATATCTGTTCCTGACACATTTCCCCAGGGTTGTTCAAGAACCAGATTTGCTCACCAAATATATCTATGAAGATTTACCTGAAACCATTGTAAAGGCAAACATTAAAAAAGAAGAAAAAAGGAAAGAAATCATTAAGATTGGGCAAACTTAGTTAAATGAGTTACCTCACAGACATAGCTACTGCAATCAAGGAAAGGGCAATGAAATAGGAAAGCAGCAGCTTTATATTATGGAAGTTGTGGAACAATTAAAAAGACAAATTTTCTGTGTCTGGGGTATGTACTTACTCATAAAAGGATATTAACTGTAAAATAAAGGATGACCATGCTACAATCCACAGACCCAGAGAGGCTAGGCGACACAGAGAGCTCAAACAGGGAAACATGGATCACCCTGGGAAGGAGAAATGAAATCTTCTGGCTGGACTGGGGGTGGGGGGCATGAGAACTTGGATTGGGATTGGGGTGAGGGAGGGGGAGTGATAAGAGATGACTGTAAAGGAGGGACTTTTGAGGTCAGGTAGAAACCTGGTACAAGCTAACTCCCAGGAGTCTACAAGAATGGCCCCAGCTAAGATTTCTGGTAATAGTGGATGCATAGCCTGAAATGGTCATTCCCTGTGATCTGATTGGTAAATACCCTAATTGTCATCAGAGAGCCTTCATCCAGTGACCGAGGAGACAGATTCAGACACTTATAGCCAAACACTGGGACAAGCTCCTGGAGGCCTGCTGAGGAGGTGGAGGAAGAATTATAGGAGCCAGCCGGTGGGTGTTAGGGTCATTACTGGACAACACACAGAAAAAGCTAGCCTGGCTCATGGGAACTCAGGGTCTGAACCCACAACCAAGGTTTCTGTATGGGACCTACCTGGGCCCTCTCTCTATATGTGACAGTTTTGTAGTTTGGTTGATTTGTGGGATTCCAGGCAATGGGAGAAGGGCTGACCCGGGTGCTTTGTTCGGTTCTTGGGAACCCATTGCTCTTGCTGGATTGCCTAGCTCAGCCTGACTATAGGGCAAGGTGCTTTGTCTTAAGGCAGCTTGATATGCAGTGCTTTCCTAATGCCCATGGGAGGCCTGCCCCTTTCTGACATGATAAAAAGGGGTGGTAGATTGAGTGTGGTACTTAAGGGAGGTGGGGACTAGGAGTGGGAGGAGAGGAGGGGAGCAGAGGAGGAAAGGGTTGTAAAACAAATAAATTAATTTAATAAAAATAGTAACAACAGCAACAACAAAAATCACATTTTACCTATCATATAAATTAAAGGCAGAATATTAATTATCCCTGAAACTTCTCTATGATACAATTAAGTTGTTGTTTAGATTTGTTTTATCTTTTCCAATGTGACTCAGGCTCAGGTATGTCAGGCAAATGCTCTACCACTGAGTAACACCACCATCCCAAGTCATGGAAGATTGAACCATTTCCTAATCTACAGTTAGACCACTAGGGATATGGAAAGGAACATACTTAAACCAAAAACTCTACTTAAATGTAAACCTCTGCAGTAATGAAGTATTTGCTCTAGGATGAATATTGAATTGTGTTATTATTCAATATCTGCATCTATGTTCTAGTATATTTGCATGTTATATTGCTTTAAATTATTTTGTTGTATGTAAAGAAGTTCATTTGGAAATTTCAAAGGTCCACATTTGATTGGCAGTAGTGACAAGATGGAAAATCTAAACAAATGTGTGCAAGGAAAAATGGAGAATATGAGAAACTTGACAACATGTAATTTTTAAAGAAACAAAATCTATTCACCTGAAACTGAACTTCGCTGTGTAAGAATGTTGACCTAGTGCCCACAGATCTGGCCAAATCAGAGAATGCTAGATTTTTTAATGAAATGCAAATTTGAATATGAAGGCTAATTCAATTTCTAAACACACTGGATGCATCAAAGAACATGTCTATCCTGGTAACTCTGCATAATAAAGCAATCCCAAATTGACCTCTTTCCAACACTATGCTTTCATTTGGTCTGTTCACTTATTTGTTTGCCTTTGAGATAGTAAGAGAGGCAGTGTTCAGTGAAGTCAGTTCCCTTACCTACTACTCATGCTCAAATAAAATGAGCATGACCCTGGGTGATATAATTGGTTTAAGTTGTGGCTACTCTGCTACTCATAGAGCTATGAATATAAATATCTGTTGATCTATCTATCTATGCTTTTTACATCGTTTAAAAGTCAAAGTGGTGATTAAGTAATTGAATTATTCATTAAAATACTTGCCCCACAAGTGTGAGGCAGGTTTGACAGTGAGTGTCTGAAACTCCAGGTATGGGGTCACTGAGACAGGCATATCCTTTGAGTTCATTGGCTAAGACCTCTATTCAAATCAACAAGCTCTGGGCTTAGTAAGAGACCCTGTCTTTGGAAAGGGATTTTACAGAAGGTAAAAGGAGTGACTGTGTAAGGCCAGTTACCTCAGTTTGGTCCTTGTTTCCCACATGGGTTAAAGACAGACACACAAAGCACTCCCCTGATCTCACACAGCTCTTTCTGTGTACAATTTCACTGCACATATAGTAATAACAGAAGAAACTGGAAGGATATTCTGTTTGGAAAATAATGTGATGAGTTACTAAGGAAGATAACCCAGACTGACCTCTCTCTCTCCTCTTTTTCTCTTTTATCTCTGTCTCCTCTCTCTCTTTCTCTCTCTCTGTGTCTGACAAAATAAAAATTAAAACAAATGAAATAAACAAATACTAATAAGAGAAAAATAGCAAAACAAAACATAACAAAAAGGTCACAGAAAGATGTGGAGTCTGATTTAGGTTCGCAGCTACTTCTGAGCATGGAACATGTCCTGGAGTGTGGTTGATAAACCCAGTGACACTCCATTGGACAAAATTGATCTTCATATTTTAGGAAGGTGTCAATTGCAAATCAACTCTCTTTTAGGCTGGGAAGTTATGTTCACTTCTCCATCTTAGTCGTTGGATTTTGTCTGGTTTGAACTTGTGTATGCAGTATATCTGTGTATGCTGTCATGGTCACTGTGAGTTCATATGTGTGTCAGTTGTTGGAACCAGAAAAATCTGTTGATCTTAGAATTGTATAGTGCAAAATGATGGCAGAGTGAGGGATCTGACTGAATATTCTTAGTGAGGTTAGCACTAAGATATTCAACTCTATATCTTACTGTAGCGAAGTTGCATATTGTGAACAAATAAATGGGATTTCAGGTATTCTTTCTCAAGAAAGCGTACAGCATTCAGATGGACTTTTTTTTCTTTTTGAGGCTCCAAGAAACACAAAGGCAACAAATCAGAGTCAAATGTTGATGGAATTAATATAGCAAACTTATGAAAAAAACTACAATGGGTTCCTGATGGAAGGCTGTCCCCACAGAAATGGCTTTGCTACTCTTGATATTCATTGTTTTGCTTGTACATTTTTACCATATAAAACCCACAGGCATTCTTTCATAAGTATTAGTTATTGATGGCATTTTAACTAATTAATATACATTTTTGAAATAAAAAGTAATCAGGACAAAAAATAAATGGAATCACATAAGAATCTTAGAAGGAAAATTGGTGCGGGAGAATTGTCTGTAATCTGTCAATCATGTTTTAAATAAACGCTG
>LOJH01013278.1:9935-24924 GCA_001685095.1 Ellobius talpinus | reverse complement strand
AGAAGAAGAAGAAGAAGAAGAAGAAGAAGAAGAAGAAGAAGAAGAAGAAGGATTCTGCTCGTGGTTATGTTGACAGTGTGCAAAGAGAAAGCAGGCTGAGCGAATGTTCGTGAACACAGATCGCCTACAGCTTGTCCTTTGACCTTCGTATGTTGGAGTGAACTGGCAAGGAAGATGGGCTTGACTTAATCTTGGTATCAGAAGGCAACTCAAGAAAGCTAAGTACAGGCCATTGTAACATGTAGATGTCAAAATAGCCCTTACTGGAATCTGGAGAACGATTTGCATAATAAGACTTTATCTGCCCTAGAGTAAATCAGTGTTGGTACATCTTCTGAGATGAAGGTTCACGGGACTCACAGGCAGTGTTTGATCAGCTGCATTGCAAATGGTGAGTTCTTTGGAGGCAGAGGTTCTCTTGGCCAAGTTTTCTCTAGAGCTGAAAATGTAGGTTTTCCACAAACATTTGCTCATTTTGTTCATAGATTAAAGTCCTTCTAAGACCAATTTTTACACTGATATGTTTTGGCATCTTCCTTATTATAAGGTCTGCACTTAGTGGGGGTGGGGAATTAACAGGATGCAGCAATCACAGTGGTGTTGGTAGTTTAAGAAATATCCAGATGGGGTCAGTGAGATAGTGCAGCAGGTAATGGCACTTGCTGGCCCAGCCTGGTGACCAGAGTGTGATGTCTGGGATCTACCTGATGGCAGAAGGAGAGAACTGTTTCCACAAAGTTGTCCTCTGACCATCACATACTACGGCACATGTGGCTACACAAACACAGTGTGTACGGCACAGACAGCACACACATGCCTGTCCCCACACACCAGTGCACTCAGCACACAAACATGCACATGGGTATATACACTCATAAGTTTTTAAAGGAGCATCAAAAGATTATTAGTATTTATGATGGCAATAAACCGCAGGTTCGTAAGTTATCAAATTTATGAAAATTGCCTATATAGAAAGGAGACTGATAATTTGGGGAAGGCTAAATTTTATAAAAATCTCATACTCAATGACCCTATTCCTTATAAATTAAGCCTTACAGAAGACCAAGGTTCATTTCTCAGCACTCATCAGCTAGCAACAGTCTGTAACTCTGGTTCCAGGGAGATCTTTGCCCTCGCCTGACCTTCGAGGGCGCAGGCAGGCATACAGTGGACAGATATACACGTGGGCAAATACTCATAAAAAGTAAAAATAAAGAAATCTCTTTAAAAGTTAAATGAAGCCTCAGCTAGTGATAAATTCGCAGATACAGATTCCCTGCATTTTTAGTTTCAGATTTCCTCTATTCTGTTTTTAGCAGGAAAAGCTGCCTATGTTTTGGGCTATACATTTAAAGTGTCCCACACCTTAAAGTCACTTCTTTAACACATTCATTCTTTGGTTCTGAAAGCTAAATGTATTTTATTTAAACATTTTCTTAAACATCAAGGTTATTTTCTTTTTGTAAGACAAAAGGAAACTCTGACACCTGCCACAGTGTGGATGATCTGGTTTCAGGTAAATTCGGAACAAACAAAACCCAAAAGGCAGATACGTAGAAACTGAGGGATGTGAGATGGCTGCTGGGGGGTGAGGGACAAGAGGAAGAGAGAGGTGGGGGTCAAAGGGCATGCAGTTCTATGTGCACAGCCTGAGTAGAACTAGAGAACTAACTGCAGCCTTGAGTTTCTTTTCTGTGGCTCCAGTTAAACATCCAAGGCAACATATGGAGCAATATGCTTGCTTTGGGCTTATGATTGCAGAGGAAGGATGCATTAGAGCAGGGAGGCAAAACAGGAAGAAGTCAAAGCAGGACGTGGAAGGGTCATGTCTTCAACCACAAACACGAAGCACAGAGAGTGAGCCAGAAGTGAGGCTAGCCTATGAAGGTTCAAAACCCACCCCCAGTAACAGACTTCCTCCAGCAAGGCTCCACAGCTGAAACCACCCCAGACAGTCACTGACTGGAGATCAAGTGTTCAAGTACATGAGTCTATGGGGGACCAGTGCTCGAATATATGAGCCTGTGGGAGACATTTCTCATTCAACAGGACGTTTGCCAACACAGTAAATATTTTAGGTACTGTTTATTTCTTTATCGACTTTCTCTTGCTATGTAGCCCAAACTGGCCTGGAGCTCATGATTCTCCTGCCTCTACCTCTCAAAGAGCTTATATTACAGTCCTGTGCTACCATGCTTAGGTTTCCAGTACTTTTCACATGCACGCACACACACACACACACACACACACTCGTGACATTTGTGAGATGATAGAATATGAATTTGCTTGGCTACTAATTAAACATTTTACTGTCTGTATCAAAACACAATGTATGTTCAATATCTACATTTAGAAAAAGAATATAAGACTCCCATTTGAGACAAAATATATAAACAGCAATCACAGAACTAGAACACCATGTAACTATGTAGCCGCAGCCCTCACTGGCAGGAGGTTAACAAGCATGAATTTGAAAAAGAACCGAGCTCGCATGTGTCTGACTGCAGGTCAACACAAGCTCAGGAGAGGTGCATTCTAGCATCAGAACTATTGGTGCGGCCCCATACACATGAAAATGAATTGACGTGATAGTCATTAGGTACTTTGACAATTCCATCCTTACCCCTTGAGATAATAGGGTAATGGCTACGATGTGTAATAGCTTCTATTAATCATTTCTTCCGCATACAAGTACTCTATTAGCCCTTTACAGGATATATTGGGCCTGATGACATTTTCATTGAAACATATCATGTTCTCTTCCTCCTGGGCTTAGTATCATTTGGAAAGGTGGCCTCCTACATGTCCACCCAGCACAACCAGGGCATTAAGTTCCTAAGTGTTCACAAGGGTTGGAATTTTCTTGGGGGGAAAAAAAGCAAGCTTTCTATTTGCATTCTCTTCGAGTGGTGCATTCTGTTCACAGCCGAGGCTATAAACTGCTAGTGAGAAAATTAAATTCTGACAAACAACTCTCCCCTCAGCTGGTGCACTAATTGAAATTGAACCTAATGTCTCTGCCGAAGAGCAATCAGAAAGTACTCAGAATGAATCGGCAATAGAGAAAACAGTCCACCGTGACCTTCAGAGTTCCCGACTAGCCTCAGTAGCCTGAATTCAGGCAGAATATTCCCCACTGCCAGCAAGTGAAGGTAGAGACTGCAGTGCATAGCGCAACATTATCTCAAACCATATGGAGTGGAGGGTCAAGATAGTTTGCTGCGAGGTCTCATGGGTGACAGACCCCAAAAGTACATTTACACAAGTTCCTGAAAATTGAATCAAAATTCAAGCGAATGTCACAAAAATGGCTCATTTTCATTAGATTTTATTTTCATGGAAATAAATGCTCCTATATATTTTTTTTCAATAGAATAGAGTAGGATTGTCCTGAGTTCTTGGCTAAAGTTTATTGCAGATATATTGCCCTGCTGGCCCCACTGGGCTGCTCTCTTAAAGCAAAGGGAGAAAGAATTCCTACTGCATCACAGTAGAGACTGCCAAAGCTTCACACTGTTGGAATTCCAGTTCCATGTTATAAGCAATGCCCTAGGAACAGATGATCTACATTCCTCGAAGAGAAGCAAAAGTAATATTTAAAGCTGTCAATGCTGGAATGCCCAATAGAGAAAGGAAAAAAAATGTCTTAAAGCAGCAGATGGGTGAGCGGCCAACTTTCGGCAAAGACCTACTTTGCAACTCCTTAAGACAGTATTTGAAAAATGCTCTCACTCTTTGAAGTGAGCAAGCAGGATGCAAGGCTTGGTACAAGTACCAATTTAGGTGTATCACACTTAAGTGGTGCACCCAAAGTTAACTCAGCATACACATAAAATGACAACTGCTTGTGGATGCTGGGTTGATTCCGAATATATACGAAATTATTGTTTTTGTAAACTAAAAAAAAGTAATTATGGAATGACAGCTTTTAAATGGGCTGACTTTATTCATAAAGTCCTTATAAAATGCTTACGAGGTTTCTACTCGTCCATTCCTATCCTGCCTACTGATGGTACGAGCAGAGGTAAACCAGGCATCTCCGGGAATAACAATGTGAAAGAGTACAGAAAGGCAGTGTCTTGGATCCATGGTCCACGACCCCAGACAGCTTGGCACTCCATGAAGGTACAAATGCTAAAGGGCTGTAGTGGTGGAGGGATGGGATTCTGCCCCCCACTGGAGCTCATCTTCTCCAGCCTCACTACGTTTGACAAGTAAGCTTCTCCACCTGGAGCACTTTCTCCCAGGCATTCACTGACCTCACCCATGGGATTTCACTCAAATGACAGCTTGCCTTCTTGTAAGTCCAGGGCTCTTCCTCCTCAGACACATACATCACTTTCCAAATCGCAGTCTGCCTCCTTAGTTCACACTGCTCTATACTCAACTTTATACTAATCTGGTGTGTCGTCACTTGACCCACCGTAAGGCAAGCCTCAAGAAAGCAGAGAATTTTGTCAATCTGTGCATTGTAAGCAAGCACACTGGCTGGCATGTAATTCTATCAATACCTGTTGAACGGATGGATTTTTAACAATATAAAGATAAACAGAAAAGATTTTTAGATTTCATATTAAATCATACAAAAGTATGAGCGTTTGACAACAGTGAGGAAAAATGCTTCATAAGTTACTTTAACTTATGTTGTGGAATAAACTATGTGAAGATGTGTTACATTTGTTTATGCTTCAGAATATGACTTTAACTATGTGTAGCATTTGTTTATGCTATGTAAAGATGTGCGACATTTGTTTCACCTTGCCTGCCTAAAGTACCTGACTGGTCTAATGAGAAGTTGAACGGCCAATAGCTAGGAAGTAGAGGGATAGGGCAGGGCAGGTGGGCAGAGAGAATAAGTAGGGGAGGAATCTAGGCTCAAAAAGGTAAGAGACTGAGGGAGAGAGGGAGATGCCCAGGGCCCCACACATGAAAAAAGCAGAAATTGGACATAGAGAATCAAAGAAAGGCAAAAAGTCCTGACGCAAAACAAATGAAGAGAAACAGGCTAAAGTTATAAAAGTTAGTGGGACAAGCATAAAGCCAAGAATTCATAACTAATATAGTCTCTGTGTCATGATTTGAGGGCTGGTGGGCCAAGAAAGCCTGCTACAAAAGATTTTCAAATTATGACTAGTAAAAGTATTAATCAATTAAAACGTGTAAAGAGGAAAATTTTTTGGATAAGATATATATATGAATATACAACACATATCTATATATACATGTATGTGTGTATATATATGTATGTGTATACATATATAAAATTATAATAGATGTGTTTTGTAACTGGGCATGTTTGTAGGCAACTATAATCTCAGCAGCAGGGAAGCTGGGATAGGAGGGCTTAAGAACATGAAGAGACTCTTTAAAAAAGATTTGTCTAGCCACATACTGATGCCTAGTGGCTACATACGTAAGTATCGCCTGGCCTGACTTGTCCACTGCAAAGAGACTTCACATCTATATAGATTCCTCTATTCCAATTTACCAGGGGAATCACAAACAACAATATAAATGCAGAAGAAAACCAGGCAATAAAGCTAAAGTATTTTATTAATAATTTATTGTCAGTAAGAAAGGCTGGCTAATGATAGTTTTCAGTAAAAATCTTTACAAGACCATTGCATCACAAATATACAGACACTATAAAAACTGTGTCATGGTGGTTTTGGTTCTAAACAGGTATGCAGAAGGTCCCCTTTACACTTTCCAATAATGAAAAATGTTTATAATCCTAATACAGCAACCCATTTAAGACATTAACCCATTTATGTCCAGTAACAGGTCTTCCTCACCTTATATGTACAGCTAGAAATAAATGACTGGACTGAGATGTGTTGATGAAATGTCACACTTCAGTGGGAAGGAACAGAGTGAAACCCTGGTTACATTAGAAAAATCAGGGTGCTAGGTGACGGACAACACTAACACCACCCAGATCTAGAGGAAAACAAACGCACAAGGCATCCTGAAAACGTAGTTAAAACTATGAAAAAAAAATCAAATCTGTACATAAAATTTACAAACAAAAAAAGCAAAATTAAAATAATTGAATCTATATAAATACATGGATCATGCTAACAGATGACAGGACTGATTTCTGTTTCATTATTTTAACAGAGACACATCTAAATACAAAAAGATGCTCAGAAATGGCACAGGCGATGAAAACCCTATCGATTACAGTCAACCGGTTAGGACACTGGAAATGGCTAACATGTCAAGAGGCGTATGATTCCGTGCAGCCATGCCCACTGCAGCTCGCTGAGAAGCAAGTCAAACTGCTGCAAAGAACAATGTGGAGATCATTGATATCATCTCTAGGTTCGTTAAAAGTCCAGGCACTTTGGGGAGGAGTCTGAGTGTCACACTTGTGTATGCTGTTGGGCATCGAGCGGAGGGATTGTCACCTCTTCAAAGTGGCCCTCGTCCCCGCTCTCGTAGTCACTCATCATGACCTCAGACTCCACTTCACAGCACGCTGACACGTCAGAGCAGGAAGCTGTGGAGGTGTACACAGACATGGGCATGTTTTCTATGGTGGGGGCTTCGAAGTTTCTTTGATACCCTGGAGGGTAGGGGGCAAAGGATTCTCTACGTGGACTGTTCTCCCCAGGGCCTTGTTTCTGAGGTTCAGACATATCGACGGGGTAGAAATTGGGCAGGTATTGATTCAGGTTGAACCTCTGCCGACCTCGGGAGGAAGATCCCAAGCTCCCTGCAGCAGGCATGTCTCTGGGCGGGTGTATGGACTCGAACTGGTCGCTGAATTCTGGAGGCAATGGTGGCAGTTCATCAGGCGCAGGGAAGTCCTCTGGTGGGGGTGGAAAGTCACTTTCAATGTCATAGCCTCCAGGGTAATAGTCAGTATCGATGGCATTTGGATCTGCCGAGTAGAGGGGTGTGTGCTCGTCAATAACCTCGTAATTGGGGAATTCTTGGATGTCTGGCAGGGGAACACTTGGCATCCAGTCTGATGTATCCCAGTGGTACCCTTGGTAAAAAAGAAAAAGAGATTTTCAGTTTGTTTCTTTCAGCTTCTGTGCCCTGGGGAAAGAGCTCTGTGTATCAGAGGCAAGACACAGAGGTGTATGTGCATTCATTCCAAGCGTATGGCTCTGCAAACCCTTTGCCTTGAAGACACAGCCCCGCCCCAACATCCGGACTCTCTTCCCGGAATGTGGACTGGCAGTTTTAGCCCACATCTGACATTCAAGGCAACAGAGTTCCAACAGAAGCAGCTCTACCATTTAAAACACATGCATTTCTACAACCAATCCCAACCACTCTTCAGCTTCCCTCCTGTAATTGCTGACCCTGCTTGATACGAAGGTAGTATAGGAAGTTAGTACGAAGCATTCAAAGCCAAGGTCTCTCTCTAGTAGGGGAAATTTCAAATATTACTGGGCTCTGTGTTGCCTGTCATCCCCAAAATAATAATTAAGGCAAATATAAAAATAATATAAATAGCCTTTTAAAATTCAGTAGTAAAGGTAACAGTAATAGTTTTATTTTTAGTAACCATGATGAGCTATTTTAATAGAGGCTATATCCCTAAATCAAACAAAATAAAATCAAGTAAGAGTTAAAATAACAGTTTGTAACAGGCTATACCAATAAATCTTTGTTATATTTGAAAGGACTAAGGGTCTTTCTGGACAGTAGAAAAATACCTTTTTTTTTAAAAAAAAAAAAAAAGAAAACCAAGTCCTAACTTAAGGGTAGGTGTTTTTCTTTTACTCTTTTTAGGGTTTAAAAAATCTTCGACAGCTGAGAGAAGGTTAGATAACCCATCTTACATGGATGGCAGTGCCCAACCATGGCCCTAAATGCTGCTGTAGCACCAAGCACCCCAGTGAAGCAAGTCGGCATCGGGTCAGTCTTTCCCTAAGGTTTTTAGTGATCACTAATGCACAGCTGGCATGCATAAGTCACCTCTTGGTTTGCTGAGGTCAGGAGCAGCCAAAGATTCTTTTGGTGGCAGAGTAGAAAGAAAAGAAAACATTGATAATTAAAATAGATAGATGGCAGAAATGGCAACACAGACAATAAGCACATGGTACAATATAATGTGTTTGTCAAGACCTAGCCAGCCAGACACACTGTCTTTACCCCATGCTCTCTAATGAGCATGAATGAGAAACTCATGTTGCTCAAACCCAATGGGACGTAGAAACGAAAAAAGAAGACGAGCAAGGGTAAACTAGAAACTTTGCTATGAATCCTGGAAGCGGAATTTTCCTAGGAAAATGATAAGCTGCAGGCACCAGTGCAGTGTATTGATACTGTTTGATTGGTTGCTTAAGTGATAATCTAAAAACACATGGCGTCCCACAATGTGCACATAGATGCTTCCAAAGTACAAGTTCAGAGAAACTGATGTTACATGCTCAGAAACAACCAGACACTGGCCACCTCCCAAGACCTTATGCACTTCTCACTGTGATTTTATATTTATATTGCCAACCTTTTCCTTCATTAGCTACATTTATTGCTTGGCTCCTTCCCACCAAATCTGTAGCTACTGTCTCTCTCCCAGTGATTGTACTACCCACAGAACTCTGGCCCCAAGTCCACAGAAGTGGGCAGAAAATCTCAAGACCATGGAATGTTTAGCCTAGGGAAGCTTTAGATTGATTTCCTATATGAAATGAGGTGAAAACCCCAGATTATGGTAGAATTAAGACAACGTGGGTCAAACAGGGCCCTTTAGGTAAGGTCGTCATCATCACTGTGAGAGCAGTCATCATGGCAGAACTGTAGCTGCCGCTCTACACAGGACTAACACTTTCTGTGCACTATATAGTGTCCCTAATGCTCTCTGTGCACTCCATAGTGTCCCTAACGCTCTCCGTGCACTCCATAGTGTCCCTAATGCTCTGTGCACTCCATAGTGTCCCTAATGCTCTCTGTGCACTCCATAGTGTCCCTAATGCTCTCTGTGCACTATATAGTGTCCCTAATGCTCTCTGTGCACTCCATAGTGTTCCTAACGTTCTCTGTGCACTCCATAGTGTCCCTAATGCTCTCTGTGCACTATATAGTGTTCCTAACGTTCTCTGTGCACTATATAGTGTCCCTAATGCTCTGTGCACTCCATAGTGTCCCTAATGCTCTCTGTGCACTATATAGTGTTCCTAACGTTCTCTGTGCACTATATAGTGTCCCTAATGCTCTGTGCACTCCATAGTGTCCCTAACGCTCTGTGCACTCCATAGTGTCCTTGAAAACCCAGACAGTGGACTAATTTTAGCAAATTAGTAGTTGATTGACCTCTCCGGTAGAGTTTGAACAAAAGCGGAAAAGACAGAGGTTTCAAAAATATGAATAAAGTGGGCATTCAGGAAAAGTATCTATGGAGTTGTTTACTATAATGTAGTACGTTTCTCTGTGAGTGAGGACTGGCAGCCTTTGTTAGAGGAGGCACTTGATAAACCTTTACACTTATGTGAGTTTTCAACTTTAAATTCACTTTAGATAAGAAAAACAGTAGAAATTACATGGAAGAGACTGCTTAAATTCTTTAAACTGCTTAAACTTCTGCTTCTTTAAACTATATTTAATGTATTGGAATGTCATCATGTTTCAACTAAAATTGGGTAGACAAAATACAGATAACGTTCTGAGTTACAAAGTGAAAACACAGTACTTTTAAGGGAAATTCAGTTCCCTTAGTAACTGTAACCTTTGACATGAGACACTGGCCCTGCTCCTCTCTCCAAATCCAGCAGGAAACCTTGCCTCTTCCACCTAAAAGGCAACTGCCGCTGTGGTCTTGTGGAAGAATCTGTGTGTTCACTGCTAGAGATGCTTGAGTACTGCATGTCTTTTTCTGTCTTTGTGCGTGTGTGCATGTATGTGTGCGTGTGTGTATGTGTGTGTATATGTGTGTGAATGTGTGCGCACCTGTGTGCTCTTGATGGTCTACGCAAGCATTTCCCAAGGGATGATTTCTACATCAGGATATTTCTAGATCCAAATCAACTGTAAACTGATTAAAAATGAAAGTTCTTGGGCCCAGCACGGACCTACGCAGTCTGAAACTGGAACGAGCCTCCATGTTTTCAGCAGCCGTCCACAATACTTAAAACAAGTAACGAAAAGACATGCAAATGTTTTCATATGCACTCACACTGTGAACACACATTTCCCCAAAGGAAAGTCACCAAACCTCCCCAAAATATGAACTACTTTAATAACAGGACAATAGGCAGAAACACATCACCCCACTGACAGTCACCTGAAACCACAAACACAAAACATGAGCACTTATACCTTCTTTATTCACCGTGTCAACGACAGGGTTGACAAGGTGTATTACAGTCACTATGGAAGCTTGTAAAAAGCACAAGAAGAGCAATTAGGAAAATCCTTATTTAGTAGAAAACAGTGTGATAAATAAAATTTCTTAATTTAATGCAATTTATCCCCTAATTTAAAAGTGCACGCTTTGATACCATTAGGTAATTCTGCATGATCCCTGCACTCCCCCACTAGTTACGGGTCTCAGGACATTTCTAATCAGCTGTAAAGGCTAGTTACTATCAGTCAAGTGCATGAAACAGCTATGTTTTAGTGGATGTTAGAGGAAAAGCTTCGACTAAGTATGTCCTACAGTTATAATTATGGGTTATAACAGGGAAAAAACAATTCAGATTTACATCTCCTGAACAAAAGATTACACATTCAAGGAACTAGTACATTGCCTGAGAAAAGGAAAATCTAGGGAGATATATGTGCAACAAAAATATAACTACAACATAAACTGGGTGCGTCCCTTTTGCTTAGAGTGTATTTCTCATCTCACAGACATCTGCATTTGTGTAAGATTAGCTTAAAGTACCAACGTCAGCATAAATGTGCATGTAAACAGTTGGTACATTCTCATCCTGGGATCTAATGACTGTTTTACCTAATACATGAAAAACAAACAAACAAAACCTTCCTGCTGTCATTAAGGCTCATATGAAGGGGAGGTGGAGTTTTCCTGAATTAGCTGGGTGGGCTGAGTGAACTGGACAGGCTTGTAAAAGGGAGCCATCCCAGCTGTGGGTGCAGCTTGGCATTTACTAGTTACTGAATAGGGAGCAAAGTGAACTGTGAAAGCTAAGAGCCCGAATTAGCAAGAAGGTGAATGACTGCTAGGCACTGGAGAACAAGGAAGCGGAGAGCTTGCGGAGATGCAGCCCCACTGACACCTGCCTCCAGCCCTGAGACATAGTGAACTCGTAAACTACAGAACCACAAGAACTTCTTGTGATCTCTTGGGCTGCTAAGCATAAGCTAACTACTTCTGTGGTTGAGAAAGCGTCAAGTGCACACTCAACAGACTTGAACTTTGTGGCTGACAATGATTGATGCTATGATCAAACCACCAATGGTCCTGTGCAGACCCTCCCCAACACTGCTTCACCTAAAAACCTTTATAACTAACCTGGTAGTGACTTTGCAAAAGCATCTGAATATTGTTAAGAGTGAGGTTTAAAAGAAAAAGAAAATACTGACAATTCTCAAAAGTATTTTTGAACGGCATTTAGGGGCCAAAGTCTAAATCAGACAAGTTGGCAATACAAACTTTTGAAAACTGAAACTAATGGAAGAAATAATCCTGTTTTGTTCTTGTTGGTTTAATAACCAACAATACATTTATTTTCTCCACTCAGGAGAAAACAAGGATGTGCTTTAAATAATGCTAAAACATGCTTGAAATCTTCAAGAAATAGAACATATATTCACCTTTAACGAGAAAAAGGTGCTGCAAAGTTTTATAGACAAGCAGACCCAGGGATCCAGAGATGCGATTCACTAAATTATACTACTCTGATGATGGACTATTGTTATTTTGGACTATGTTATGTTATTTTGAAACTGATAGTTATTAGCCAATTTTTTTCTTTACAATGTTAAAATATCCTTAATATGTAAACACACTGCATTTTCACACAAAAGAAAGAAATTCAGCCTACAATTCTGAGATTCAATCTTTTCCAGGAGACAATCACTATTACAGTACTGATCATTTCCCGTATGTGTGCTAATACAGCGAAGCTGTCTACGTCAGTACGATTCATCCTGGGAAAACCAGACAAACACAACTGGTGTCCTACATCCCACTGTCAAACCTTCTTCATTAGAAATATAATCCGACTTACTAGCCATCTCTTACACTCTGCTCTCAGTCAGTGTGCTCTGATCCAAATGGGAGCTGGGGCAGCAGTGGGGTGGGGAGGAGACAAATAAAACCTTGTAATACCAAAGGTGGGTTGGAAAGTGAACATTTCAGACTTCTACACATCAGAGGGTGCACATACGTGTGTGTACATTGCAAGGTCAGAAAATAAAAAGAATCAAAGCTTCCATAACACTTACTGCTATGCACAAAAAAGTACAAATAACACAAGAGCAGCCAAACAGTTGAAATTAACTATTTTTTCTTTCCTATTGTTATAGTTAAAAATAGCATTTCAGTAAGAACACTGTTTTGTTTTGCAATACTAGGGACTGAACCCAGGCCCCTGTCTATGCTAGGCAAGTACCCTATGACTGAAATACCTTTAAATATTTTCCCTGGCACAGGTTCGTGTAAGCACTTATACCATAGTACACATTTACGACAAGGGAAGTGGGACATTTTCCTACTTAATCAGGGAACCCGGTCCACCTACATCACTACATAACACCGTGAACACGAGCAGCATTTCCAAGGGGCCACAGCACATCACCCCGACACTCACCATTGTCGTCACAGGACTCTGACTGGAAGGAGCTAAGGGACTGCACCTCGGAGAGGCTCTCCCGGGCACTGTATGGCTGGGAGGGCTTTTCCTCCAGGGGCTTCTTGGAAAGACAAGGATCGAGATCCACCACTTTGGCTGAAAGGAAGACAGGGCAGGTAAGCAGTGAGTGCTGAGTTCCCTCTGGTTCACAGTCTATAAGCAAGTGCCCGGCCGAGCTTAGTCCCTGAGCTATAGAACGGAGGTGAGAGAGCTAGAGAAGCAACCCAGAGACGAAACAGTAAAAGGTCTACAGATATTCTCAAAAGACTCAACAAATTAGAATTTCTCCATAAAGAAGCCTGTGAAGAGGTGGTGAACCAAAATTCATCCTGAAACGACATATATAGTTGGCTTCAGGTATGTGCTAAGCCACTAATACAAACACCACTCATATGAAACTCAACTACCTTGTCTGGCTGTAATAAAAAATTAATTAGCATAGGAATGACACATTATATAATATTTATAAATATAATAAGTATATAAATAATTATTAACTAAAAGCTATTAATAAAAATTAATTAGCATAGACTACTCATTACTTCTTGTTATAATCAAACACCCCAAATCATAGTTGAGAATGTGTATTGTTTACAAAAGTGAAATGATCCTTTCAGAATATCACTTAGAGCATGATTAGATCCAATTTACTAAGAAAACCCGAAGCTCCTGGGCCCGGCTAGGAATGAGAATATCCAAATGGGTTTTGGTCACCATTTCAGGTTGGAAAGCATTATCGCCAGTCCCATAAATAGAGCTGAGCCGGCGGCCTCAACGCCATCCCAGTGGCACTAGAGAGGTGGAAAAAACGTGTTCTTACCATCGTAGTCAAAGTCCCAGCTAGGCTTCTGTATGGAGTCACTGTCCGATGGAGAGTTGGAAGGTGGTGGTGGGGGCAAGTTTGGAGCTACGCTGCACACGGCCACAGCTTTCCGGTGTCCGTGCATAGACTCGGGGTTGAAAGTACTGAATTCTGGATGCTCTGGGATGGCGGAGCCTTCGAAAGAATTGCGGTCAAGATTGTTTCTAGAGTCACTTGGAATGCTCGGAGTGTAGGAAATGGGGCGGACAGGCACCTGGGGTGGTATGTCAGAGTAAATATTCTTGTTCAGCTTAGAATCGAAATAAGGTCTCTGTAAGAAAGCCGTGGTTGGCCCCAAATGTTTGTCTTCTGGTTCAGCCTGGGGTTTCTTTTTCCGACTGATCATCTTCCGGCAGAGGACGAACACCACCACCAGCAGGAAAATCCCGGCTATAAACACAATGATTCCTATCCCTTCAGCCAGGCCAATGTTCCAGGGCGTGGACACGTACAGGTTGGGAGTGGCGTCCTCACAGTGCTTCCCTCTGTACTCCTGGCTGCAGTTACACTGATAGGAGCCATACGTGTTCTCACAAGGGGCGCCGTTCCGACAGGGGTTCCCAGCACATTCATCGATGTCACTCTGACATCTGCCAAGAAGAGTAAGAGATCGCTGTAACAGTTATCAGACCATGCCAGTCCACTCATCCGTCAGAATGAACACAAAGTAACAGCCCTCCTTCAGAAGAGATGCCAAAACAAAGCTCAATGGGAAATAGTCAGAGACTAAAACAGGAAGCAGAACAAAAGCCAGGCTTTTGTAGAATCATTAGTCATTTGCTCATACACTGCACGGACAGTTGAGGGGTAACCACAGCAAGCAATGTCTAGCTATGTTTCTCCAGAGTTAACAGATTACGGAATCAATTCAACAGGCTAAAACATCAGCTGTTTCAAGGTCTGACAGTCAGTCTACCATTTAGAAATGGGAAGATGAGGTGCATTTTCATAAGGAGTACGTGCTGCAAACTGCTCTCCTGGGCCAGACAGAATGTCAGTGAAAATGGTCCTGACTGGGATCGCGACCGCGCTGTGGGACCTCAGAAGAGGTAGAACACACACTTCCCATTTTAAAATGTTACGTCTTCCAGAATTGTCTTCCTGGGCATGTCACCCTCACGGAAAAGATCATAAACCGTCCCTACTGCTTTTCTAAACTGGGGCACACGTGTGGGACTGTTGTGCACATCTACTCCTCACGCCTAGAGCGTTTTCTCATTTGGAAAAAAAACACTAGTTGCAAATTATGAGCAACTAGAATAAAAACTCTGAATACTGGCATATTTTTGTCAAATATAGAGGAATATTTATTGAACAGGGTTGGAAAAAAAAACAACTAATGAACTGGGGC
>LOJH01013277.1:30797-44180 GCA_001685095.1 Ellobius talpinus | reverse complement strand
CTCTGTAGCTTTGGAGCCTGTCCTGGAACTAGCTCTTGTAGACCAGACTGGCATCAAACTGGCAGAGATCCGCCTGCCTCTGCCTCCCAAGTGATGAGATTAAAGGTGTGCACCACTAATTGATTGTGTAAAGGAATCACAGAGGTCCTGCTAAGAAAAATTATATTCAAAGCACACACTTTTAAAAAGACAGTTATTTAATATGATTAATTAAAAAACGAAGCCAGCATGATGGTATTTCACTGAATAATTTCCATACAAACAAAAATTAAAATGAAGTAAATAGAAAACGTGTATTCGTTTGCATTGCAAAGTAAAATAGTTGCATAATCTGCCAGGTGTGGTAGTGCACTGTTTTGGGCAGAGGCAGGCAGGTCTTGGTGATGGGCCAGACTGGTCTACATAGGGAGTTCCAGGCCCCCAGGACTACATTGAGACTTTCTCACAGTCTCTATGGAAAGGCCAAGTGTTAGCTGTGAACAGTAATTTGCTCCCTTTTGAGAGATTATGAACTCATCTGGAATGACAGGGTTTGAGTGGAAATCTGTCACTTCATCCTGTATATGCCTACTTGTTTCTGTAAAGTATCTGACGGGAAACTGTCTTAATTTAGCATGGTAATTTTCATATGGCACATTTACTGAATATGAGGTCTTATTAGGAGCTGATTCGTACATATTAACTGTTTAATAATAAACATTTTCTTAATAGCCATTTAATAGTTTTTACTGTTCTCAATATGCTTGGCAGACAGATAATAATAATACTCTGCTGATCTTTGTCCTTCAATAGTATTTCTTCCTTTTTCAGTATTAAAAGCATAAAATTTGATAAACACTTTATTGAGATATATTTCACATGCTGTACAATTTATCTCTGAAGTGTGAGGATTAAGGTTTTTAGTGTCTTCACAGAGTTATTCTGAGTCACAGGTACCCTATTGTTGGCTCACATGAAATAAACTGTTCATGGGTTTTTAATGTATTCAACAACCCTGTCACTTTTAGAGCAGTTACTCACCCAGAAGACTCTGCTTCCTGAGCATTTGGGATTTCTGATTCCCTGCCAGCCTCCGGGTTCTAGGCGAGCACTGATGTATTTCTTCTGTGTCTGTGCCTATTCTAGAGCTCTTACGTGAAGACAATCATGACATGGAGTATTTTGTGACTGGCTTCTGCCATTTAGTACAGTGCTTTCCAGGTTTATCCAAATGCTAGCACAATTCATCTCTTATTATTGTGAAAATTATCCTGCTGTGAATGTAAAATATTTTATGGATTCATTCATAAATTGATAGATGTTTGTATTTTTTTTACTTTTCTTGACCATGAATAATATAGTATTATGAACATTTTTGTGTGTGTAAGCATATATATACTTAATTTTTAATGAACATATTTTATGAGTAAACTTGCTGTGATATGCATTTTTTTCTGTGTTGAACCTATAAAATTGATAACATGATGTTAACTGCTAGGACTATATGCACAGTTTACTCTGCAGAGCCTGTTTGTCATATGCTTTTACAATTATTCTGTATATGGTATTCGGTGCTACTTGTCTTTTGTTTGCTCACAGTGTATTATGTATTGACTCTTTCCCTTTTTTTTTNAAAACAGGGAAACAGGGTTTCTCTGTAGCTTTGGTGCCTGTCCTGGAACTAGTTCTTGCAAACCAGGCTGACCTTGAACTCACAGAGATCCCCCCCCCCTGCCTCTGCCTGGGATTAAAGGCCCGGCTCCTGTGCTGACTCTTTGAGAGGTCTTTTATCAGCTTTAGTCTGGGTCTGCTAAATAGTGGTGATAGACTCCCAGCTAGTTTAGATTAGGAAATAAGAAGTTGAGCTTTGTAATTACTTTTCAGTTCCATAAAGTTAGTTAATGAAGGTTACACATTTTATTGCCGCACTCAAGAGGCAGAGGCAGGCGATCTCTTGAGTTTGAGGCCAGCCTGTTCTACCAAATGATTTTCAGGCCAGCTAGAGCTATATAGTGAAACTCTGTCTCCAAACAAAAATTAGTTAATGAAAGTTTAAAGATTTGAATGGCAGTGTCTGGGGTTCATGGGAAGTGGCAGATTTCCGTCTGCTCTTCCCTGTAATCTTTGTGCCACAGAACATGCTCATGTGTGCCCCACAGTTGGCACTGTGTCTGTTTCAATTCCTGCTTTATAGATAACACTTGTCCTCCATTTAAGGAAAGAAACTCAAGAACAGAGATTGTTTTAATGAAAATTAAACAAAAGTTTTTTGAAGTTTCTAAAATAGATTCTTTAAGAAAAGGGTTACTCTTACAACATTGCAGCTGAGAATGTTTCTGGTTTTGGTCCCTTTAGTAACTGGCCTCTTCTCTCTAAGCGTTTTAACTCTGGTGGAAGTCATGAGCACAGCTTTGAGGGGTCTATCAAGGAGAACACTGCTGTTGGCAGTGGGGTGGTAGGTAGTGCATCCTTGTCATTTCCATCTTGTTCTTATTCAGGGCCCTTTGTGCACAGTTATTGTGTATTCAGTTCTGGATTTAGGGGGAAAAACTGTACCAAAGAATGAGGGGTGCCTCCATTCCCCAGCTATAATACTGAATTAAATGCCTCATATGCTTCTAATTATATTGATGAAATGAAGTTTTGTTATAACCTACTGGTCTTATAATTATAATAGCCACTTATTTTGTCTTTGTATGTGCTAGGCTGTGTATTTTGGTAGATTTCATTTAATTTCAGACTGTCCAACTTATTGAACTATTAATTTCCATTATCCTGAAAGTTCAGCTGTGAAGATGTCTGTTTTTCTTCTAGATGTCTGAAGATCTGTTCTGATCCAGTATCAGGAATGCAGTAGAAACCCATTTAAAACAATACTACTGTTCATAGGAAAAATTTTAAATCTCCACATTTTTAAATATCTACATGTACATATTTAAATTCTTGCTATTTTTCAAATAATTTTAACTTAATTTTTTTCTTCTATTTCTTTGTATTTATATCTAAAATTTAGTTTAGTTTTTTTTTTATAAGAAAAATACTACCCTGTAATCCTAGTTCTTAGGAAGTAGATGCAGGAAGATCAGGAGGTCAAGGTCATTCACAGTTACAAATTCTAAGCCAGCCTGGGCAACATGAAACCATGTTTCGAAATGCAAACAAACAAAAGTATAAAAAAAGTTCTGTCATTACAAAAATTTTCTTTATGCATTTGTGTATAATATTTTTATTTTATTTCCCAGTATAATTGGAAAACATTAATCACTGCCAATTATGTATAGAATTTATCTTAGGGTCTAAGAACAAGGACATTGTTGGTGTGTAGAGGGTAACAAAGGTGACACAGGCCTTCTGGACCAGGAAGCAGACAGTTTTCAAAATACTTTGAAAGCGTATGCCTCATATACTTCAAAGTAAGCTGACGAAATGGAATTTCATCATAACAAACTGGTTTTATAATTATAGTAGCCACTTATTTTGTCTTTATTTGTGCTGGGCTGTACATTTTGGTATATTTCATTTAGTTTCCGACTGTCCAAATTTTCATATTTTCTTTTTTGCTTTTTTGAGATAGGGTTTCTCTGTTTACCCCTGGCTATCCCGAAACTTGCTCTATAGACCGGGCTGGCCTCAAACTCTGACATCCCACCTGCCTCTGTGTCCAAAGTGTTGGGATTAAAGGCATGTGTCACCATCGCTGGCTTAAAATCACATTTTCAACCAAAGAAAAATATTTTAAGTTATGGATATTACTTCTTAGGGAAGCACAATATTACAAGAGGCTATGCAACAATTATTTTCTGTTTAAACTCACATTTTTAAACACTTTTTTAATCTCTGGTGCTTGATAATAGAGAATATCAAATATTTGATGAAGAACAAGCCTATATAGTACCAACATTCACTTGTATTAAATACTGCCTTAGAACTATGAGGACCCAAAATCTTTTTAAGCTAAAAAATCCCAGTGCTTTTTAAAAAGTAAATCAACTCTCATTAATGATGTTGTAGGTAGGGTTCCTGAAATTAACCTTGTAAAAGAATAAGTTCCCCAGTTTTAAAAACATAAGTCTGTTGGTGTGGTAGTGGTTTTGGAGTAGATGCAGGACTGCCTTTGATATGCCAACTGTGTGAAGGAGGTCGAAGGAAATGATAAAACATTTAAATTCCTTCCTAGGCAGCCCTTAAGGGGCTTTCTTGGTTTGCCGTGGTTTCCGCTGTGAGGGTGGTGTAGTGGTTAGGGTGAACTTTGGAGTCAGAACCAAAGTTACGGACAAGCTAAGAGATTCAGGAAAAATCTGGCGTCTAGAAGCACCATTTTTCTTCTGTCTAAAATGAAAATAATTCCCATCTGAAGGAGTTGAATATGCCTTAAAGCATTCAGTGCACTCTGACAGGTGATTTTAAGAACAGTAGCTATTGTTATATTACCTCCTTAACTCCCTGGTTTACCTCGAAGCCAGTAGGTTTCCAAGTGACCCCTCCCCATTGCTTTTATGGCTTTGATGAAATAGCGTGTTGCTTTCTGTGGTTTGAATGTCTACTATCCTTTGGACAGCTCCATGTTGGGCAGCAGATTTTGTTTCTGGTATTGAACAGTATTCTTTCTTTCCTTTCTATTGTGTTCCCTGCCCTGAGCCATTATCATGGAACTTGCTTGTTTAAACTAGAATTTTTATAGTCTCTGTTCACTTTTATAAAACTGCAGGCTGGTTATTTGGGGCTTGTCTTCAGCTCTACACAGTCTCATGAACTTACCTCATTCAGGTGTATGTTGTCTGTTGAGACAGGTACTGTCTGTCATAAGCCAAACATTGATTTTCATGTTTTCTAATCCCCCCACTTGCTATTGCTTTCATTCTTCAACAGGGGGAGTAAACCACACCAGTATTTCTCTCTGACACCTCACATATCTGTCTTTATGGACCAAACCATTCCCTCATTTTTGAATCTCTGATGTCTGGGAGATATAACTCTGATGTTTAGGAAATATAGATCACAAGTAAACGGGTTTAGAAGGAATCATCATGGTATACAGTATTATAAGCATTGTGGCAGTGTACTTCAGTATGAGTGCATGTATTTCCTGATGGGAGCTTGATAGAATGTTGGTTTTAATTAAATTGAACTTTCTTTTAGTTTTAAAAACTAAAAGAATGTCAGTATAGTGAGAAATAACACAGGCAATAATATTATTTTAAATAACAAGAAAGAAGTCCTGATGGTTTTAAACAAATATCGGTATTTACTGGGGAGAGGAAGCCAAAGAAAAATGGACTCAGTGGAGGGTTGTGTACAGCAGTTCAGTCGTAATGTGTTAGGCTTGAGAGAACCACAGAGATCTGAGTAGAGGCACTGCAACAAATTGTACATTTTACAAGCGCCAAACTGAAGTGACTGAGGTAAAGCAGGTGTGGTTCTGCTTTAGGAGACATGTGAAAGGTGACTACTGTCACCATTTCTATAATACTGTCTAAACAACAACTCCGAGCATTTGATTTCAGCCATGAATGGCTCTTCTAAATCTGTTGTATGTTAGACATCCTTTGAACTTCCTCTTTACTTAAAATGGGGAGGTTTCCTTAATAAAATGTGACAGTTAAAAAAATTGTATGTTTTAATCTGGAACTCAGGTGAGAGTTAGGAGTAAGCTAAGAATAAGAGAGAGCATTGTGGGGATTTTAAGAGACTTGACAAAGTGTGTTAACCATTGAGGACAGAGGGAGGCTGACTTGACAAGAGAAGCTGAAGTAGTGTCCTGGCTCAGCTCCTGTTGATGATGGAGTTAGGTTGTGATCAAGTCAGTGTGTATCTGCTTTCTCTTCCTGTAGGCTTCATCAGGCAGCTGTAAGAGGGAGAGAAGGGCCAGGGATAGTTGTAATGGTGGCCATTTAAACTGAAGAGGGATAAGAAAGGGACTAGGATATGGTGATGAGGTAAAAAAAAAGTAAGATGAATGAATAGTCAGGGGAGCCTCTGAGCTCAGAGGTTTGGTGGAGGTGTATTTTCTCTCTCTCTAATGTCATCTAACATCTCCAAGCTTCCCAAAAATGATAGATGTCCTAAAAGAAGCCCAGATAACTTGAAAGATAAATTTTATAATTTTGTTTTTTGGCTTCCAACTAAGGAAACTACCATTCTGCCCTGTTAGTATGTACCCAGATAATTCATGACTTCCTCCATCAGGCTCCCTGTCCCCACAGCACTCAGCTGTGGCCTTTCTTCCTGTGTGCACAGCACAAGACCTTACCCCTTTCCTGCCGTTACCAGTTGGTGAGTGGCTTGAAGCAAATGTGGGAAGTATTGTTTCCCCACCATCTTTAAATTTCTCCCTAGAAATAGTTGTAGAACTGGCTTCTCAACTGTGTATTTACCTTCAGCACCAAACATGTCTCCGTGAATCCCTCACTGTACTTTATAGTTCATTTAGTAGTCTATCTTCAGATGGTTCCTCAGCTTCTCCTACAGTGTCTCATGCTTTCATTGCAGTATTTGTTCACAAATAATGAATGATTTATTTAGCAATCGAATTTCATTCACTTGGCTATCTGAGTCTCAACTGAAAACTAGGAAAGAAAGCAGGTCTAACCGAAGAAAATCCAAATTTTCTCTAACAAAATAAAAATGTCTTTATAAGATATGTTGTAGCAGCACTGATTATTCATAATTCCAAACTAGAAACAGATCAGATGCCCTTCAGCTAACTGACTAATGAATAAACAAAACGTGATTAACACACCCTGTTCCTATCCAAATTTCTGGAAGCTCAAAGAACACTACTGATATACATTTATGCTACAACTAAACATTAAGGACATTATACTAAGTGAGGGAGTCAAATGAACCAAGCTGTGCACACTGTTTGAGTCTATGCTACAGGAAGTGTTTAGAAAAGGGGAGGCTTATTGAGACAGGAAGCAATTATTATTCGCACTGGGCTGAGAGTCAAACCTAGATCAATTGCCAGTAAGCACAGGGAACATTTTGGGAACGATGGAGATCTACTAAGCTAAATAGGGTTGGTGGCTTAATAAATATAAATATACTAAAATTAAACAAAAGTATAATCTTGAGAAATAAGTGATATTTTCTAATCACTGAAGTTTATTCTCTCTGCTTCCATAGCTCAGCTAGTTGAGTTTTCTTAATTCTACAGGAATATATGTAATTTTAAACACACTATACATTAAAGGGTACTACTTTTCCTTGGAAACATGATTATTGAAGGGAGAGAAATAAAACCCTTAAAAATACAGTGCCTAAGGTGCAGGAACAGGGGAGATGGCTCAGTGGCTCAAGTTTGGATCTCAAGCAACCACACGTGTAAAAGCTGACCATGGTAGTGCGTGTGTATAACCCCAGTGCTGGAGATGTGGGGGGTGGCCTCAGAGACAGGTAGATTGTCAGAGCTTGCTGGTCAAGCAGTCTGTCCAAATCAGTGATATATGAAGAACTTTTAATAGGATCCTATGATCTTTAAAAAAAAAACCAACAACAAAGAAACAAAACCCTTGTTTTAATTTGGATTTTCAGGTAACTAAAAGATTTATTTATTGATATGCACATTCCATTCTTTTTAGTTACTTCTTTCTTTCATAGTTACCTGTTCGGGAATGACATGATCAAATAGTTTGCCCAGTTTTGGGGATTTACTAAAGCAATTCAGTCACTGTATATGTTAAGATACACTCACCTGGGAAATGAATGATTCCAGGTTTTTGAGTTCATTTAGTAAGCACAAAAGTTTGAGGCCGCCTTTATGTTTTCCTTTGAGAATCACCTATTTATAGTGTACTTAGGCTGTAGGTGCTGGAGCTCTGAGACCCCCCATTCTTGTAGAGCTTAGTTCAGATGGAGATGTTAGATGACAAAGTGAATGAATATGGACTTTCTTCTTGAGATGAGTGGGTGAAGCACGATTAATAAAAACCCAGAGACAGATATTGGGCTTCAACCTGAAGGTCAGAAAAGCAAAACTGCCAGCCACCGTCTCTTACCTCTACCTCAGTCCAAAATGGCAATCCTGCCTCCAGGGATCTCAGAATGAGACTGAGTCTGAGAGCTCTCTCCTCCTGCTTTATAATCCTCTGTAGTTCTGGGATTAAATGCCTGCACCACTACTGCCTGCTTTCTATGACTAACTAGTGTCGCTACTAGGATTAAAGGTGTGTGTCATTGTTGCCTGGTCTGTAAGGCTGACCAGGGCTGCTGTTTTAATTTTCTGATCCTCAGGCAGGTTTTATTTATTAAAATACAAATGAAATGCCGCTACAGTGTGAGAAATAGGAAGCAAGGCAGGGTTTTGAGCAGTGGTTCCCAACCCTCCTAGCACTGTGACCCTTTAATACAGTTCCTCACGTTTTGGTGACCCCCACCAATAATTATTTTTGTTGCTCTTTCACAACTGTGACTTTGCTACTGTTATGAATTGTAATGTGAATATTTTATACACAGGATATCTGACATGAGATTCCTGTGAAAGGGCCATTTGACATCCCCAAAGGGGTCACTCCTCACAGGTTGAGAACCACTGAGTTAGCGACTAACTAGTAGGAAGGAAGCTTACTTTAGACCAGTAGCCCTCTGCCACTGTGTGGCCTTCTCTGAGGAAAAGTGAGCAAAGGGCGTCCAGACGTGACTAAGCAGAGGCAAGAGCTCTGAGGTTGGTGACATGCCCCAGGGCCAGTGTGCCAGCTACTGCACGTAGGGTCTAAGATTTGAGAAAGAAAACATCAGGTGCCTGTGAGATTATATTTTATTTTAAGCATGCCAGGAGATTACTGAAATTTAAAACTTTAGAATCATATGATGCTTTAAAATGCTCGATGAGTGCTGGACGCCCAGTGCGTACTCCGCAAATCCTTGTTTAGTCTGCGTACTATGAGTAGTGTTGGAATTGATTACACAGTAGTTAGTGTTTGCTTGTTTGGAGTAATGGTCTGGAACCTCCTTTATTATTCTCCTAACATTTAATACATAGTGTGTAGGTGTTAGCCACTATTCAGTATTGTCATGTGCCAATTTATACAATTGCCTTGGTTAAGTCTATCAATTAGTTTCCATGTGGTATTGAAGGTGTTAGACTTTGAGCTGTTAAGTAAGCCTCTTACCCTTTTTTGTTTGTAATATTGGAGATGGACTGTCTAAAAAGCATTTCTTCCCAAATATGTCATCTGTCATTATGATCCTTCATTTAAGACATTTGGATTGGATACTTACTGATATGTAGAGTTGTTTTTGCAAACTAAAGCCATGAGTCTTGAGCGCTGGCTGTCTCTATTGCTGGGATTACAGTGACAAGCTAGAAAGCAGTGCCTGCCCTCAGGAGGAAGGTTTTGTGCTGAGGGAGGATGTTCAGTCAAGGATGATTTCTGGAAAATGGAGTTCGCATTTAAGATGAGTGGTTTAGGATAGTGGGATTTGGATGTAAACATGAGATTTTGATAGCTCTATAGGGAAACAGTTAGAGATCATGAACTGTGCATAGAAAATAGCAAAATTTGTTTACTGTATGGTCTGTGGATGGATGTAGGGGAGATTGAGTCTGGAAAAGTAAAGGGACAGGCTATAGAGAGCATTAAAAACTCCCTCACTTGGAACTTCCCATGTAGTCACTGTAGCTGATACAGAACCTAGTAATACTTGCTTTGGGAAAATTAAAGGAGAAATTTAGACTAAGGGGGTTCTATAATCAATCGATAAGGGAAATGGTAGATGAAAATAGAACACATTTGAGAAGAATGAGATTTCTCATCTTGGCTGTTTTTAAGTAGATGATTAACTTTGCTAAATTTGTTTTGGATCTTATAGGTAGTACATGTAATTTTATAAAAATTAGTCATAATTTTATAAAAAAAATTAAAAACTTTATATAAATATATATTACACTCTTGATACATGAAATGAAGGTTTGTATAAAAGATCATTAAGGTTTATAAGAGTATGATGTGTCATTAACTGCAGATTAGGATGTTGAGGTGGAAAGGAAGGCACTGTTAAAATTTGCCTTAGTGGAATTAAAATAAATTGGGATTAAAAAGTCCCAGAGAGGCCATATTAGGCTCTTCATATCATTTTGTTTGTTTTTTGTTCTTTTGAGACGGGGTTTCTTTACATAGCCCTCACTGTCCTGGAACTCACTATATAGACCAGGCTGGCCTGATCTTCACAGAGAGATCCACCAGTCTCTGCTTTTCTCTATTGTACATTGGAACCAAATTTATAGAACTGAAGAATACAGAGAGACAGGGAATTGTTTTGGAACAGATATTATACAAAATAGTTAACTCTTCTCATAGAGGGAGGACATTACACATCGAAGTCACACATCACTGCAGGTGTATAACTTTTTTCACATTTTTGGGGAGAAATGAGATTGAGTTACTCGTGTTTTCCAGATATAATTCCTTCTTTAAATGTCCTTACACAGAGGTATTTAGGGTGTTTTGCCAGACTGCTTGCTGTTTTCAGTCAGCTTTTCTGGAAGACACTTTTAATGATGTTAGGCTCAGTTTTGTAAACTTTCTGACTTACCATAATGGCTCAATATAGCTATTTGTGGGGATCTCTCCTAGTACTCTCATGTAAGTATGCATAACCCTACGAGGACCTCGAAATGGTGTGGACTTTGGGTGCCATGTTGGACATTTTTAAATGCTTTCTTGTAGTTTTCTCATGTCCTCAGTGCTTCTCAGACATTTCTCATGTATTTAGATCACTCGAGCTGTGTTGTTTAAAAGGCAGATTGTTACTCAGCAGGCCTGAGGTGGGGCAGAGATTCTGCCTTTCTAATGAGACCCTAAGTGATAATCATTAGACAACACACAGAATATCCAGGCTCTGGATGGTCTCCTGGGGCCTGGGCACACTGTTAAATAAGGCATCAAAAAGGACTAGTCTTCCAGAGATGATGGCAGTAGTTGATTTACTAGGGAAAGGTGGTACTTGTAAGCTCAGTAATTCAGATGATTGTAATACTTCACTTTTCCTTCTCTCATGTCTGAACTCTATAGTCTTGCTTTTTTTCATTTATTTTTTGTTCTTGTGATTTTTGCTTTTGTTTAAAATATTATTGTGTTCTGTGGGTCTGATCAGGGAACCGTTACTGTATTTTATGTTTGTATCTACATTTTATTTTGCATGCGTAACGTGGCTTTGCCTGGATGTTCTTTTTGGTAAGTTCCAAATTTATCTAGCATTGGTTTTTGTAGTGTAAGCTGTAATGTTTTACATCTTATTTTCTCCCATTTCTAGTGGACATAATCATTTGTTTTAATTTCTTTAAAGTGTTCATCTGGCGTATTTTCTCCTAACATCTCCAGTTTTCTGTTGTAGTGCAGTCTGGTACTAATCCGCCTTGGCCTGTTTTACGGCCTCCCGCTGTCAGCTGCTGATTGCATTAGCGGTTGCCCTCTCAAGTGATTAGGTTTGAAAAAACCTTAATCATTTAGAAGTCTAAAAGCTTGTGCTTCCATATAGCAGCCATGAGAAAGATAGTGTGTAGTGAAACTTGATACTTGTGTTCTTTCCTAAAATAAACTCTAATTTTGTTTTTACAGCAACAGCTTGCACAACTACAGAAAGAAAAATCAGAGATTCTGAAAAATCTGGCGTTATATTACTTTACATTTGTAGATGTTATGGAATTTAAGGTATGTATTTTAATAAGTAAACGTAAAGATTACAAAAATGATTGTTAATAGTATAAATTGCTTTGTCACTTTTGTAATAAAAATAGAATTCTTCCAGAACCAAAGTCTAAAGTATACTTTATACATTTGTGTTTTCTGAATTTAAAAGTTACTTATTTGGGGCTGAAGGTGTGGCTCAGTGGTAGAAGGAATCCTTGGGAAGCAGAAACTCTGGCTTTCATCCTCGGCACTTCCTCCAAAAGTCGTACTGGTAGAGCTTAGTTTACGCTTTCCTTTTCAGGACCATGTCTGTGACTTGCTGAACACTATTGACGTTTGCCAAGTCTTCTTTGATATTGTGAGTATCATTTTTGGGAAAATTTCTAATTCTCTCTGTTTCCAGAGAACTCGGGGAACCAATTGTTTTTCTTTAAAGAAACATTTTATAGGAGTATAAAATTATGGCATTATTTATTTGGCTTGCTGAATAACTTTTTTAAAAAAGGAAACTTATATATTTTTGTATGTTATTGAATGTAAGTCTTAATTCATTTGTAAAATAGCTGTTAAATTTAGCATTTTATCTTATTACACCCAACTATAAATAATTGAACAGCATTTTTCTGTAGTCATTATTGATAGAATTTTCCTTTGGATGACATTTTGTAGGTACAGAAAGTCGAGATAAGAAATGTGCCCATTAACTTAATAGTAAAAATATTAAAAATTCAATACTTCTTTTTGCTTTAGTGAGATTGGTACCAGTTTTTCTCCCTTCCTTCTTTCCTTCTGGTTCTGTCCTTTTCATCATCCCAGCTTCAATACAGCAGCCAAAGTCCTTTTCTTTCTTTTATGAAATCGCGTCATAGACAGAACATTGTTGCCATAGCCCCCAGATCTTACATGTTTAGAGAGAGATGTTAGAAGTCCCGAAATGGGAACAAAGCCATAGAAACGGTATGTAGATTTTTGTGTGTTTCAGAGTTTTACAGGTAGAAATTAAACTTTTTGTTTTGTTTTGTTTTTTTCTAGACTGTGAACTTTGATTTAACAAAAAACTACTTAGATTTGACCGTAACCTATACAACATTAATGATATTGCTGTCCCGGATTGAAGAAAGGAAAGCCATCATTGGACTCTACAACTATGCACATGAAATGACCCACGGAGCAAGGTAGACAGACGTTACACAGATTCTTGTAAAGTTCTTGATCTGATGGCTTATCACTCACTTGCATTTGATGTGTGTTCTAAGTGACCGAGAATACCCACGCCTTGGTCAGATGATTGTGGACTATGAAAACCCTTTAAAGAAGATGATGGAAGAATTTGTCCCCCATAGCAAGGTAAGAACCATGTTTTAGATGTGTAACCGTACATGTAACGAATTGCTTAAGCTTGGGGAATTAAAGAAATAACTTGCTTCGGGGGTATAAATTATAATGGCTTATGAATAACTGTTTTTTATTTGTCTGTGAGTTAGATAGCTGATTTAGATGCATGATTGTGTAAAGACTTGGGAATGCAATGATTCATTTAAATGTTAAATTGAGTGTAACATTGAGAGGTAGTAAAAGGTGCAGTGCGGTGTCTCAGGTCGGCCAGTACCCTCTGAAATATTGTACGTCACTTAACCAACTTCATGGTCTTGAACTTTTCTTTTGACTAAAAATATCTTAAAGTAGCAGTCGCCTCATATGGATGTTATAAAAATCGAAGCACTCACTTCATCAGAAAAAGTTTATATACATAATATTGCATTAAGATTTGTCC
>LOJH01013277.1:10930-30681 GCA_001685095.1 Ellobius talpinus | reverse complement strand
GGTGGAGATAGAAGGGACGCTATTAGAAACAGTTCGGGAGCAGCGTGCTGCATGAGAACTGAGGGTTCCATGGCTTTGCAGTGAGGCCTGGAGGTACAAGGACAGCTTTGCAAACAATGTCACCTTCATGAGCATGTGAGTGGGTTCAAATGGGGATTTGCTAGACTTGAGGTAGCTATCAGGGATGACTGTTTCCTAACTTCCCAGAATAAGAAGCATCACTGAAGACAGCACCTGAAATTATCTTGTGACTTCTCTCTCATAAAAATGAGATTTCCTCAGTCTATCCTCCTTGGCTGTGTGCTTGTTCTTGAAAGAATATTACTTTAGTTTAATAAAGAATTTAGAGATGACTCTGCAGTTACGAGAACTGACTACTCTTCCAGAGGACCTGGGTTTGATTCCCAGCATTCACATGGCAGCTAACAACTACCTGTAACTCCAGTTCCAGAGGATAAGGCTTTTGCAGGCACTACGCACATGTGATGCACAGACATACATTTCAGACACATGCAATAAATCATTTAAAAAAGATTACTACATAATATTTCATCCTAAGATTTTAGAGCTACAGTGTTGAGTCAATTTTAGCTGTATTGTGTCTTAGTCTCTTGATGAGAAAAAGATGGCAGGGATTTTGTGGAAAATGTATGAAATGTCCTTGAAAGATATTTCTTTTTTGTTGTTGTTGGTTTGCTCATTTATTTATTTATCTATCTATCTACCTATTTATTTATTTATTTATTTATTTTGGTTTTCGGGGCAGGGTAACAGTCCTGCCTGTCCTGGACATCACTTTGTAGATCAGGCTGGTCTCAAACTCACTGAGATCTGCCTGTCTCTTCTCCCAAGTTCTGGTTTTAAAGGTGTGTACCACCACTCCCTGGTGAAAGATATTTCTTAATGAAGTAAATTTGATGGGAAGAAATTTGTCGTGGTAACTACCCTGCAAGCAGGGTCTGTCACAGACCTACATGCTTCCAGAAAACTTTAGGAGGTGTCTCATCTAACCTCATCATTTATAGGTAGAGACTGAAGACTGGGGAAGATACCAAGTAAAGCCCTTGGCAGCAGTGCCTAAACCAGGACAAAGACTCTGCTATTCTTTGTTAATTAACTGAACTTTTGAATAATGCCATGTTTTTATGATGCTATAATTTTTCTTGACATTCAGTTATTATCAAGAATTTTTTTCAATGTTTTCTCATGAAAATTTGAAGATATTTTTTCAGTTTAATTTCTTTGTATAGCTGTATTTGGTAGCTTGAACATTTATAATCTGAAAACCCCAAATTTAAAATATCGTTAAGTCTAAAGCATTTTTCTTCTGAGCACCAACCTGATATCACATGTGCAAATTCCCCTGACCTTATGCTCAGGTTGCAGTGAGAACACGGGTCCCCTAAAACTGTTATACAAAGCTGCTTTATAGTTTTGTGTAAATGTATAGGACATGTGAATATATTTTGTGTTTGAAATTGGATGTGTATCTATTCCAAAATTAAAAACTGTCACTTCTGATCCCAACATTCGAGTTAAGGGATACTCAGCCTATACCCATAAGTTTACATATATTTAAAAATACTTTGAAGTTAATTAGGTTATTAATTTGAAAGAGTTTGAAACAGGCTAATAAATGTCATCACATTTGAGGTAACACTACCACTTGTGGAGATGTCATTCAAACTCTAAGAGTGTTGTTTGCTCCATAGCTGAGTTGTTGGCACTTCTGACTACTATTGTCTTCCCTGCCCTTCTTTTCTCTGGGTCCATTCTGATTTTTCTCTGATCCAGTGTAGGCTTGTTTTTGTTTGACTACTGCACACTCTTTTCCCCTCCCCTCTATTGAAGTCGAAATACTTCTTTAAAGTTCTTTCATCTTTGAAAGTTCTCTGTTGGGATTAGAAAAGAAGATGTGGCAGGACCGTGTGCCTGTTTGAGGACTACAGTGTGATGGTTTCAGCGAGCAGTCGTTAGCACTTAGTAGATGATTGTGAATTACCTAAGCAAAGTATTCATCTGAGTTGGATTAGTTGTTTCCTAATGTTGATTTTTCTTAGGTCCCATGATATTTCCCAGTTTTGTAATTAATAGAATAACTATCATCTATCTGCCATTTTTTTAAACTAACCACATAATTTAAAACATTCTTAGTTAGCTAGATCAGAATCTTACGTAAGAACTAATAAAGTTAGAGATTCTTGGTTTCTTTTTGCAGAGATCAAGCAAACACATTTTAATGGAGACCTAGATCCCTTTCAACTGGCAGTTTGGTTAAAGAAAAGCCCTTTACAGAGTTCTTAGGCAGGGATAGATACAACACAAAGTAGGAAACATCTTGCCATGGTGGCGCACACTAATCCCAGCACTTGGGAGGCAAAAACAAGGGGTCTCATGAGTTTGAGGCTGACTTGGTCTACATAGTGAGTTCTAGGCCAGCTAGGGCTACAGAGTGTAGACCCTGTCTCAAAGAAAAGCAAAACAAAAATTAGCAATAAAGAAAACACCAAATGGGCTGGAGAGCTAGCTCAGATATCTTATTACTTACTCAAAGGGCTAAGGATGCAGTTCAGTTGATAGAGTGCCTGCCTAGTATGTAAGGAACTATGAGTTCAGTCTCCAGCTTCCCACTTAATTGAGCATAATTGTATGTACATACCTGTTATCTTAGCCCTCAGAAAGGGGAGGCAAGAAGATTAGAAGTTCAAAGTCATCCTCAGCTGCATAGTGAATTTGAAGCTAGCTTGGTGTATGTGAGCCCCTGTTTCAAAAAACAATGAAAAGTCTTTGCTATGGGCTAGGGAGATGCCTTAGTGGTTAAAAACATTTTCCATGCAAGAATGAAGACATGAGTTTAAATCCCTAGAGCCCATGTAGAAGCCAGATGCAATAGCAAGGACATCCGTAGTCTAATGTTTCTACAGAAGATGGGAGACAGAGCTAGGAGAGTCCCCAGAAGCTCAAGGTCCAGCTAACCTGATGTATAAAGCACTGAAATACCAAGAAACACTGACTCAAATAAGGTGGAAGAGTAGGACTAACCTCCCAGAGTTGTCCCCTGACTCCTGCAGGCGTGTCTCTGTATTTACACAGATGAATCCCTGCACAGAAAAGCTGCCAGAAAAGGATTGAAGGCTGGACTTAGGCATGTGATCACAGACTCCTTTCCTTTTAGTGAGAATCATAATTTAAACTTAAGCATGAGAGTTCAGTGCTACTGTTTGAGAAATATATAAATAAAGAAGATTCCCAAGGTTACCACATCAGTAAGTAACTTGTGGAGCTGGAGAGCTGGCTTTTCTAGAGGACCCAGTCATCCCCAGCATCCACATGGCTGGCTGCTAAAACCCTGTAACTCCCGTCCCAGATGATCCTGTATCCTTGGAGATCTTCTGAACCCTACGAACATCGTTCACATACATGGTGCCCAGACATACATGCAGTCAGACCACCCATACAGGAAAATAAATAAATACTGGGGTTTTGTTTTGTTTTAAAGAAAGTAACATGGTTTCCTGACTAAAGATCTTGCCTGGGAATATAGACTATAACTTTTGCAGTATTTAAAACAAAAGGAAACAAATTTAGAGGAGATTTTAAACCCATTATAGAACATGGTTGGAGTCAGTCATGCACAGCCCTTGACACTGAAGTCTAAATGGAAGAGAAGCACACGGTTCCTCACCTTATTTCTTGTTTTCTCAGTCTCTTTCAGACGCACTGATTTCTCTCCAGATGGTGTATCCTAGACGGAATCTCTCAGCAGAGCAGTGGAGAAATGCCCAGTTGTTGAGCCTCATCAGTGCACCCAGTACAATGCTCAACCCAGCCCAGTCCGACACTGTACGGTCCAGTTTTGTACAGTCACTTATCATTTAAACATGTTATTGCATTTTTTCTAAGTAACATTGGTCTGTCAGGTTTATTATAAAATGAGTGTGAAAATCACACAGGGTTTTTAAAAAAATTTCTTAGCTCTCAAAAATTGAAGTTAATACAAATGACCGTTTTATTTTGGGCTGATGAGATGGCTCAGTGGATAGAGGCACTTGCCACCAAGCCTGACAACCAGAGTTTGGTTCCTAGGACCTAGGTCTTGGTGGAATAAGAGAGCCAACATGGACATGCTTGCCCACACAAATAAATGTAATTTTAAAAAATTGTTTCTGTCATTGTATTAAAAACTTGAAGATGTAGACAAATATAAAGAAAAAAGCAAACCTGTCAAATCTTACCAATTAGAGAAAATCATTATCGTCTGCTATATTTATTTTTTAAATTACTCGGCATATGAGCATGGCTGCTGCTGTTACAGAGAAAGCACACAGACCATGGATTCACGTGGAAGGAGATGCAGAGGATCCAGGCACACAGTCTCTTTTCACTTGACTAAAATCTTTTGAACAAATGCCAACTCTTAAAGGGAGCTCAAGAAACTGGAAACTTACCATTTGCCAGAAGACAGTTTGGTGACAGTGTAGTTCAGAGATGGTTGAGGATGTGCAAAGTCTACAATTCTCATTGTCCTCTGCGTGTTGCAGGTTTAAATAATTGTTGATTCTTACCCAGTGTCTCAGATTTCTTGTGGTATTTGAACCAAGAATTGAACAGTAAGAATTAGTAACATAGGCAGAGAGACACTAAGTAGAAAGTTGTTTAAAGAATTTATATTAAGCACAGGTGTGTCTTTCTCTTTTTAAGATGCCTTGTGAATATCTCTCCTTGGATGCAATGGAGAAATGGATTATTTGTAAGTAAAATGGGTTAGTTATGGGATTTCCCCTTAGGTTTAAGCTTTAATGAGAACTAGCTGGTGACGTGAACACCTGTGTGCTTTTGCTCATTCATTCCCCACGCTGATCCCATCAGGATGTAGGTGATCATGTAAGTGAGGAACCTGAAGTTAGGTCACATAGCTCCACAGTGACGGACCAGGGAGAGCTAATCCCCTGCTCATTACCATGAGAATAGTTTGTGGTAGTTTGTGCTTTTTTTCCTGATGTATTGACTGTCAGCTGTCTATTAGTGTTTCTCCAACTAGGTTGAAGGACCATTTTTCTTTAATACTTTAGTAAAATAATGACTGAAATTTTTTTCAACAAAAACAATTAGACATAAAAGCCTGTAGTTTTGTTAGATTTGGCATGTTATTAACTTTGCACTTAAAATGACTACGGATTTTGAAATAATCAACCTGTATACAAAATATCATTACAGACTGGTTCTTCCAGTACCATTACATATGAAAGAGGAATTTATTAGCACATACCACCGTACTTAGACATTTTAGTTTTGTTACTTTTCAGATTTGTAAGAGTAATTTTTTTTCTTAAAAGTTTACATTTCTGTGCCTTATCTATGAACCTAATTTTAAAGAAAGGTGAGGTGTTTGAAGTGTTGATTTTGCTGGATGATGTAATGGTTCTTAGTTTTCACTTTGTGTTTGGCTGTGATTGAAGAATTGGGTCTAATAGTAGGTAACCATACAGCTGTCCTGGTTAAGGTTTCTGTTGCTGTGATAAAGCACCGTGACTAAACACAATGTGAGGAGGTTTATTTCAGCTTACATGTCCTGACTGCAGAGGGAAGTCTTGGCAGAAACTCAGGGCAGAAACCTGGAGGCAGGAGCTAATGCAGAGGCCGTGGAGGGCACTGCTTATTGGCTGGCTCCTATGTTTGCTGAGCCTGCCTTATAGCTTCCAAGACCAGGGTGGCCTCCGCTCGGTGGGCTCTACCCTCCCACATCAATCACCGATGAAGAAAATATCCTACAGGCTGCTTACAGCTCCACCTTTTCTCACTTGAGGTTCCTGTGTCTTAGATGCCACTTGCTTGTCTAAATGACACAAAACTAGCCAGGACTTTGGAATTAGCTTAAAAAATTAGGAGCAACTATAGAGAAGAAGAAAAATTTCAACAAAAGTTGAGACTTTGTACATTTGTAACAAGTAAATGCTGAATGAATGAATCATGCTTCATGCATTGGTATAGAAGGCTAGAGAGAGCATTTATAAACGTATATGTAGCATTAAACATTTGTGTGGGGTTTCCAGATTAGGTAACCAAAGGTAAAAAAATATCTAGAATCCATGTAAAGAGAGCATATTGTACTTTAAGAGTTAATACTTGGACATCCCCCCCCCCTTTCTTTTTCTTGAAACAAAGTCTCCTGGCCTATCCTGGGCTAGCTTGGGACTCATTATGCAGACCAGACCGGACTTGAACTCACTTCTTACCTGCCTCTGAGTGTTAGGTTAAGGATGTGACCCACCGCATCCTGCCTGCCTGTGCTACTTTAGTATTGCTGGCTCTCAGTCCATTAGCTGTGACAGTGATACAGTCTTGACTACTTCACAGAATAAGCACGTGGGGTAGTGTCTGCCAGGATGAGGAAGGGAGAGACCGCTGAGAAGGCAGTGTTACTACTCTAGTACTCTGCTGACTACAAACATTGATGACTTTATATCTTCAGTTACTTTAACAGCTGTAGTGATTACCATGGTGTGTGTTAATTTCTGATCTTTTGCTTAAAATGTGTTTCTAATGTTTTTTTTTAAATTTCATTCATAACCTCCTCTTAAAGGATACTTTTCCCTTTTGTTAGTGCATCTTCAAAGAACTTACTCTGCAGAATATAGAAAATTATAATTTAAAATATTGTTCAGCTGGGTAATGGTGGTGCATTCAGGAAGCAGAAGTAGGCGGATCTCTGAGTTCAGAGCCAGCCTGGTTTACAGAGTTCCAGGACAGGATGCAAAGCTACACAGAAAAACTCTGTCTTGGAAAACCAAATGTGTGTGTGTGTGTGTGTGTGTGTGTGTATTGTTCATATACATATGTATATTCGCACATATATGTGATACAATATGAATCACTTAGGAATCTCTATTCAGTGATGGAGGGTATTTCCCCATCTGCAGAAAGTTATATTTGTAACCAGAGGAAGTTGTCTGCAGTACTTTTAACTTGTACTTGTTTTTCTTTGTGTTTGAAGTTGGCTTTATTCTGTGCCATGGGATGCTAAATACGGAGGCTACCGCACTGAACCTTTGGAAGCTAGCTCTTCAGAGTAGCTCTTGCCTCTCTCTCTTTCGGGACGAAGTTTTCCACATTCACAAAGCTGCAGAAGATTTATTTGTAAACATTCGGGGGTATGGTATTTTTGCGTTATTCATGTTTGGTAGGAGAAGGTGATGAGTGCAATGTCTTTAGTAACAGATTTGGGGTTAGAGAGTTGGCCACATCCTACAGGAAGGTGTGGCCTAGACTGTCTTTGAGCATAGCAAGTTGCTTTTAACAACATCCTGATAATGGCTCCTATAGGTAATTTTACTAATTAAAAATCTTTAGGGTTTCTTAGCCTTTCAAATTTTGTGTTATAGAGAAATGTGTTCTCTTTTTAATTCACACATGATTTTATACATAATTATTACGAAAACAAAATATAGGGTATATTTCCCAGCATGGTGTCTTTAGCGTTTAATTCTAGCACTTCGGTAATAATAGAGGCAGGCAAATCTCTGACTTTGAGGCTTGCTCGGTCTATAAAGTGAGTTCCAGGATGGCCAGGGCTACACTGAGATTGTCTTGTCTCACCCCCAGTAAAGAACAGAGTGTATTTATAAAAGTATTTGAAGCAATCAAAAAAAATGCCGTTAAATTAGGACCAACAACACGGCACATAGGGATCATGGTTCTTGATGGCAGAGTCTGCCCAGATGACATATTAATCATTCTGTGCAAAGCAAATACATCTGAAATGATTGTCAGCATTCTTTTTGTTACTATCTTTAATAACTTCATTCTCTTGAGGACCTGTAGCCAGTATATGAAAAGCCATGTTGAATTCACACGTGAGAGCAGTCATATAATCTTTTGAAAAAAAAGAGCACATAAAATACCCCAGAATTCCTTGTACGTAGCTGAATATGTTGGATAAGGTAACCGGGAAAAAAGTGAAATTTGTATATATTCATGTCCAATTCAGTATTTCATAAAGTTGAGACAAAATGAAGCTTTATTAGTTGTTAAAAAATAAAAACGTATCTAGCACTGGTAATTTGAACCAGTCTTGTATCTTAGTGGGTCTGTACATTACCCTGAGATGCAAACTGAACACAAGTTCTCTGGCATCCCTATTGTTTTAGAGAAAATAAATAGTTCTCTGCACTCTGAATAATTTATTATTTTTGTTTCCAAACAGAAAATAAAATTTAGGGATATGGCTCAGTGACCTCGTATGTGAATAGTCTGGAACAGTTGTCACCTAGATACCGTGTAGGATGTCTCTGTCTTCACAGATGAGCCTTTGTACCTTGTCAGTCACCACTGGCATTCTTACTCCTTCCTCTGTTATTCCTGAGAGCAGTGTCCTGACTTCTGTCATATTGATCAGAATAAGAAAACTAGTGTCAAGTTGCTTCTCTGCTTTTTATTGAGATTGTAAATGAAAAGAATTGTATTATGCCTTAATGCGTTAGCCATAACTTTATAGAATACTTTAAATACATGAGCATTTAAAGCCAGTTAATGTTATATATTTTCAGTGAAGTTATGCATGGTGTAAGTAGTAATACCACAAAATTATCTTTGTCCTGTTAGATATTTTTTAAGGACTTATTATTATTTTATTTGAATGAGTTTTTGCTTTCATGTATGTCTGTGTACTATGTATATGATGGTGTCTAAGGAAGCCAGAGAACGTGTTGGATTCTCTGGAACTACAGTTATGGATACTTGTAGAGTTGTGAGCTGCCATGTGGGTATTGGGAACCAAACCTGGTTCTCTTCCAGTGTAGCAAATGCTCTGAACTGCTGAAGCATCTCTTCTTTCCCTGCCCTAGGTGTTGTGCCTTCCATTCCCATGAACCTTCTTCTTCATTTTTCTTCCTTTGTTTTACTGTTTTGAGTTATCTGTCCCATTAAAAAGAATTGTCATAGTCAAGTCATAAAATGAAATTGTGTTCATTACAGAGGCCCGTATAGAGTGCTCACATATGGAAATTGGGTTTCATTGTAGTGTAAATAGTTCAGCTAAGTTGTCAGGAAGATTTTTTTTTCCTTTTATGTATTTTGGATTTTTATCAGTAGTATTCATGAAGTTATTTATTAATACACTTTAGTGGTATTTCTGAAGTGATCAATATTGGAGCTCTGTTTCTTTTACGTTTTATCAGAGCCTGGGTCTCATGTAGTCCTGGCTAAGCTGGGAGTCACCGTAGAGCAGGCTGAGTTGCATCCACAGAAATCCGCCTGCCACTGGCTGGAGGCTACAATTAAAGGCATGCACGGCACAAGAAATCCGTGTGTGTGCGTGCGCGACGTGAAAATACGCCATAGTTCTCTCTTAAAGACAACGTAATCAAAGTGCTTTCCTACCTTAGCTTTCTGTCCACAAAGCACCTGCATTCAGAGTTGCTGCTGTTGATCCTCATTTGTATTCCTTTTAGAATTGATCTGTGCTGATGAACGACTTGCTGGTGTCAGAAGCAGTCACTTTTTGAGTACTTGAGATACTGGGAAATCAATTACATCAAAAGGAAATTTTAATATATCTAGGGCCTAAGGAAATAATACAATTTTCATTTTACTTTTGGATTTACTGTAACTATTATCTTTCTAAGAACTTTTGATTTGAGTATGTAAAGTACTTGGAAATACATTTTACGTAGGTAGGCTTCACCCTTCATTTCCTTTGTAAATCGTTTTTGTTGTTGTTGAAAATAAGTATTTCAAATTGAGTTTTTTTATTTTGTTCACTCTTTTTGACTTTCAAATTGAGATTGACGCGGTTCATGTTTTCCTTGTACGCAGCTACAATAAACGCATTAATGACATAAGAGAGTGCAAGGAGGCGGCTGTATCACACGCGTGAGTACTTCCATCTGTGGGGAGTTTCTTCCTAAAATATGGCCTGGTTTGATGAGGACAGGCTAGTGATTTTGAGATACAAAGGATGAGAGCTTTGTTGTGAAGAGAAGTAAGTTGTAGGCTCTGTGACTGGTGGCTCTGTGACTGGTGGTGGCTCTGTGACTGGTGGTGGCTCTGTGACTGGTGGCTCTGACTGGTGGCTCTGTGACTGGTGGCTCTGTGACTGGTGACTCTGACTGGTGACTCTGTGACTGGTGTGGATCTCCCAGGTTTTGAAATACTGATAAAATAAAGAAGTTCCATGCAGAAGACATTTGTCTTAGTTGTTATTTGTTTACAAATTATTTTACATGTATTTAGTTAGTGAGAATAAGCATGGGTGCATGACTGTGCCTCGGCTACGGTACGTTTACTGTGGCCAGAGGATACCAACTTGGGGGAGTTGGTTCTCTCAGCCCACCATGGAGATTCTGGGGATCAGACTCACATGGTCTGGGTTGGTGGCAGGTGCTCTGTAGTCCTTGCTGTGCTTTCCAGGTTGTGCTGATTTGTGTGCACCCTCATGAAAGCTGTTCTGTTCTTACACGGATGCAAGCAGTGAGAGAATGGAGCACACGCAGGCAGTATGTTAACACCTCACCTTGCTCCAGTTTTATATTATAAAATTAAGAAATATATAGAAATGACTACTTAAGACCTGTAAACAACTTTCCAGTTTCCATATAAAATAATTCAATACCTCAACATAGTGATTAAATATGTGACTTCCATGGTCTCCATGAACTTAGAGAAGATAGGATGGTGAGACGGTCTGATCCATCAGTCTCCTACCAGACATAGAGAAGACAAGCACACTCCATAGGTGAGGACAGCAGATCACAGGCTTTAAGTCCTCACTCTTTGTCTTGTTCCCTATGCCTACATTTTCCTCCTGAGGGAAGCATGAGTGACATGTGATGATCTCTTTCTCTACAGTGGCTCGATGCACAGAGAAAGGCGCAAGTTTTTAAGGTCTGCACTGAAAGAGCTGGCAACTGTCCTCTCTGATCAGCCTGGCCTGCTTGGTCCCAAGGTAACTGACTGATGAATGTGCCCTGGCAGCAGCATAAAAGCATGGCTTCTTTAGGAAATTTGACCAGAGTTTGAGCCAAGAATGGACTTGCTGACTTGGACCTTGACATCACCCTTCTCTCTTGCTCGTTTCTTAGGTGCACACTCATCTTTGTGGCACTGCTGTGTGCTCTGTCTGAGAATGACTGCCTCTTTTAAATTTAGTATCATTTCTTGCCAGTGGCTTTCGTTAGAACAAGAATATGAGCAATTTTATTTTTTAATCATTGAATAATCAGTGTTTTTTTTTTCTAGGCACTTTTTGTTTTCATGGCATTATCTTTTGCCCGTGATGAAATTATCTGGCTACTCCGTCATGCAGATAACATGCCAAAGAAGAGTGCAGATGACTTTATAGATAAGTAAGTTAGTCACATTAGAGGAACACCTACTTTCTGTTTATTTTGGTTTATGGGTTGTGAGTCTGCGGACTTATATTAAAGCAAAGATGTTTTGAAAAACTCTTTGGGGTTCTTTATATTTGTAATAGAAGAAATATTGATAATGTATTAAATGATGTAATTAGAATTCAAAAGCTCTAAGACTTTTAACAGTTCTCTTCGTTATAGTAGTGATAAGAAAGTTGTTCTTTGGCTCTGCCCAGTAATATATATCCTACACATTTGGTTTTCAAAATTAATACTGCACAGAATATTAAATAAATATCATAACATGGTCTCGTTGCCATCAGTGTGGCATTTGGAATACCTTTTAGTCCCTAGTTTCTCAGTCAGAGTAAGATAATTGAAAATAGAAATGAATGCATTTAGAAAATCTTATTTCTTGTTAATACTCTGACCATTTTTTTTTAAATTATGTAGCTGTGAGAAGGGGAAATTTTACTTGCGTTTGAATGTTCTGCCAGTTTTCAGTCTTACCATTTTTTCTTTTCATGATTTTTATTGCTATAAAAGAATTTTACAAGGAAATAATTGACATTAAAAATTAAAAACCTTTCTTAGGGGAAAAGTTCTAGAAATAATACCAAAACCATGTAGTATGTTCTGTGACAACAGCGGACTTACTTCTGAAACCTTCCTCTGACTTTTCTCGAAGGCACATTGCTGAGCTGATATTTTACATGGAAGAACTTAGAGCGCATGTCAGGAAGTATGGCCCTGTAATGCAGAGGTACTATGTGCAGTACCTCTCTGGCTTTGATGCTGTCGTCCTCAACGAGCTCGTGCAGGTAGGAAGTCTCCTAACTCCCACCCGTTGAGTGATTGACATAAACTACATGTACCAAATGGTGTAAATAGAAACAAGCCCTGGTCACTTTCTGCCAAAGAGACCATTGTCTGCAGGTGAAGAAACAGATACATAGTTGGTCATTTCATGGAGTTTGTGCGCACGAGAATGAACACAGTGTAGAAATGGCTGCTTATTCCCATGAGGATGTGTACACTAGCCAAATTCCAGAGGGCCTTGCAAAAGAGCGTAGTCCTAAGTCAGCACTTGGAAAGATCATGCTGGCCCAGTGTGGCTGAAGCATTGGTAGAAGAGAATTTTTGCAGCAGACCAGGCGCTCACTGATGAGAGCCTAACTCGGACAGTGCCAGGGCGCAGATGGGTGAGATGGCAGGCAGTGTAGCAGTGGGAGGGTACCCTTTGATAGCAAGTTATAAGATGACCAGTAAGTGTAAAATCTGTCTGAATCTTACTCAACTGTCCTAATTTTGTTTTTATTTTGGAATTTCCTCTGGTTTTTAATCTTTGCTTTTTGTTAAAAAAGATTTTTTTCTGTAATTTCTTTGGTCTTTTTACTTTAACATAGATTTTCTTTACTTTTATTTTATTTGTTTTATTTTGCTTCGCCTTATAAACTCAAAGGTTCCTAAAACTACCGTAAATTAATGAACAGTAGGAAAAAGGACCAATAAAATTTTCTCTAAAGCTCTGGTTTTCCTGGCTCTTTTATTTTTTTAGCCACTAGGTGGCGCTCAGACTTTTTTTAAGATGGACATTAAAATGGACCAGAATACCTGTTAAATTTCCCAGAGCATTGTTGCCTTGTAATTTTATTTACAGATGAGTGTTAGCCTATCATTGCTTTTTACTATTTATTCACAATAGCATATAATTTTATAACAAACTCAAACTTCCTAGTTTCTTGAAATTTTTAAGACTATTGTAGCACTTTGGATACTTACTAAGAAATTTTACAGGTTTTTGTTATATTTCTAAAATGTTTAATCCACTTAATCTGTATTGGCGTGTTTTATCTAAAATAGAGGGTACCAATACTGAAATTTCTTAACATTTCTCCTGGGATTGTAGTAAGATTAGTAACATTAGCAAGAATAATAAATATTAAAGTTGCTGTGCCCACCAATAGTTCATCTTTTTAAGTTACTATAGCTGTGAAGGTAGAGAAAATAATAATTGTTGAAGAAAAAGGGCAAATATAACTGATTGCCCTTTGGTATCTCATAAGAAGCAGAGCCAGTGTTCAAACTTAGGTCTTAACAGGAAAGACAGCTTTGTACTTTTTTCAGGGTACATTCACAGTGCTTTTAACTTTCTGCTAAGGTGTAAATGTAAAAGTAAGGTTACAAACCTGTTAATGAAGTTTGTTGTTAAAGATGTTAGTTTTTATATTGTACTGATGTATAAAGAACAAAATTTAGCATCTTGGTTTTTAAATTTATAGTTTAGTGACATTTACAATGCTGTGTGGTCTTAGTGTTTTCAAAGTATATTTATACACTGCTTATGAGCTAAGCATCTGTTGTTGTTTATTTTTTAAATTCTTAAAAAGATTTATTCATTTATATTTTATGTGTAAGGGTCTTTTGCCTTCCTGTAGGTCAGTGTGCTGTGTGCATACTAGGTGTCCATGGCGGCTAGGAGAGGGCATTGGATTCCCCTGAACCTGAGTGACAGACAATTGAAAGTCACCATGTGGTGCTAGGAATCAAATCAGATCCTGGAAAAGCAGCCGGAGCCCCTGACCATTGAGCTGTCCTCAGCCCCACCTGTGCTTTTGTTGTTGGGTTTGTCTGTAACGTCCACATTAGAGGCAGAGTTTTAAACCTCGGTTCTTACTTCTGCTTTTGAAGTACTGTGAATTATGCTAAGAGTCTGTTACCTGCAGGCAAAGAGCGCTACTAGTGAGCGACAATCACAGCTCCCACGTGCTCATTTTGTGTCTGGGAATTTACTGCTTCACCGTGGCCCTGCCATGTTGAACTTGCCTGGCTACACCTGAGAGGTTGGCCTGGGACTTGTGTGTTGTTGTTGTTGTTTTGTTGGTCCTCATTTTTTGATGCTTTTTTTACATCTATTAAAAATAACGTTTTTTATTTGTTTCAATTTTGATAGAGTGCATATTCCTGTGACCTAGAGCAGTCACAGCATCTGGTGGATCCCCACAGGTCTCTGACCGTCCTGCCACTGCAGGTTCACCTTCTGGAGCTGCTCTCATGCATGTGGGATCCCGCTTCATCTGTTGATTTTATTTCTTTCCATTAGCATAGCGGGTTTGAGATTTATTTTATAGTTCAGATCGGCATTGCATTCCTTTTCCTTCCTGAGAAACAATTCTGTAGTATGGATGTGCTGTTTATCCGCTTGCTGGTGGGGCTGTGAGTTGTCTAACTAGATGGCTTTCATATTACTGTATTTCTTTTTAGAATCTCTCTGTTTGCCCTGAAGATGAATCAATCATTATGTCGTCTTTTGTTAACACTATGACTTCCCTAAGTGTAAAACAAGGTAAGTTAGGGCGTGTTGTCTTTCAGTTAGAGATTCAAGTTTTGATTATTAAAGAGAGAATTTTAACAGTTAAATTTTATAAAATCTTCTCCTTTATGTTTGGATATATTTGATCTGTTACCTTTGTCTTAATTTAGTTCTGTCAGAGTATAGATTTCCAAATTGGATTTCAGGTGGTGTTCATAAAAGCTTAAGAGTTATTTTGTGGTGTTTGTGACTTAGGAGAAAAAGACGCATCTCTGACCGTAGGTGGAATGGAGTACTGAGTATTGAAATGTGTCTGTGTGGCTCTGGCAGGCCTGGGTCATCAGTGCGCTAGTGTCAGAGATGGCAAGTGTATCTGGAGCTGGGCGCAGTGGGAACCTTCCGTCCCAGCACTGGGGAGGCAGAGGCAGACCATCGAGGCCCTGACCAGGAAGCCAAGTAATAGTAATAGTTTAAAGTCTGTACCAGTGACTTTATGTGTGTTGTCCCATTTAATTCACAACCTTAAAAAAATTAGTTACTACTCTTATTTGTCATATTTGGAAACTCTGGGTTCCCTAAAGTGTTAAGAGTTAACCTCTCAATTATTTATAAGTAAGACTAGTAATTAGAGGTTAGTTTGCCAATCTCAAAAATTAGTGTTGCACCTACACCTGCTGACTATTGTTTTGAACATTCTGTTCCAATAGATTGGTGTGTTTTTAGTTTGTGTTCTTTATAAAAAGATGTCAAGAACCCTGCAAAGATGAGATCGATAGCTGAATTTTGGTTCCATCAAGCTTTCTGCTGCGTGTATAGCAAGGAGACTGCTACAGTGTTATGTAGTGGTGCTTGCTTTGTGTGGCATTACCTCATGGAGCTGTAGTGCGCTAACGCTGTCCTGCTCTCTTAGGCTTGCCTTGTAAGCACATGAAGACTCAGCTCTTCCACAGAAGCCTGCGTCTCTTAACAGGATTAGAGAAGGGTTGCAGTCTTAGTGCCTGAGTTAAAATATGTTGGTTTAATTTGTTTACTTAGAAAATTCACTTAACATAAAATATTCTGTTTTTCAGTGCATTGTTGAGCCATGTCATTCATTGCCCTAAGCATTAGTCTGGAGAGCTCTGCTGCTTAAACTCTGTGCTCTGCTTGTACCAGCCATGGGAACGCTGCTCTACTTAGCGTTTTTGTAAATTTGCTCTAAAACAGTATGACGTGGAACCGTGCAGTTGTACCTTTGTGGCTGGCTGCTTTTTTGTTGTTTTGTTTTGAGACGGGATTTAGTATATTACTTGTAGGCGTCCTCCAACTCTTGAGTTTCTTCTGCCTCAGCCTCCCAAGTAGCTGGGATTTCAGGAGCAAGCCCTGAATCTGGCTCACTGAACGTGCAATCAGTGTTCAGCCATATGTAGAATTTTCTTCCTATATAAGACTAATATTCTTTTGTGAGTTCTATGATGTTTTATTTACTTATTCATTTTTAGCAAACACTAAAGTTGTTTTCAGTTTGGGGTATTTTGAATTACCCAAGTATGACTGTAGATGTACAAATACCACTTTGAGACTCTCTTTTTCTTTTAATAATATACCCAGAAATTGAATTGTCTTAGCTCTTTGTTTGTTTGTTTTGGTTATATTGGTTTTGAGACAGGATCTCATTAGGTAGCTCTGACTGTCCTGGAACTGTGTAGACCAGATGTCCTAGAACTCATAGATATCTACTTGCCTCTGCCTCCTAGGTGATAGGATTAAATCCTGCACCACTAGCCCATGTTGTGCCTTAGTTCTTAAAGTATAAACTATAATTAGTGATTTGTAAAATCATTAATTTCTTTTGTCTCCCTTTTTTCCTTTATTACAGTTGAAGATGGGGAAGTATTTGATTTTAGAGGGATGAGATTAGATTGGTTTAGGTTACAGGTAAGAATAACTTGATTTTTATTCTGTTTTGTTTGAATATAGTATAGTTTTATAACTTTTGAATTAACTTATTGAAAAAAGTGTCTTTTCTGTGATAAACCACAAAAATTAAATATTTTGTACATTTTTAAACATGTATAAATATATTTCTAACAAGCCAATGTAGAGGTTTTTAATAAAATAGGTTATGATTGTATGATATGCATAAATTTATATCCCTAGTTCTCTTGATTATCCTGATTCATATATTTAAATTTAATATGAAAGAACAAAGTTTCTTTTGACAAAGCACATTTATAGTGTAGCTATAAACTTTTTTAAAAATTTGATTAAAAAAACTTGGATGTGAATGCTTAGCATAAATAGCACTTCCATTATAATACCAGATCATCCACAGACAATACACAGTGTTAATGTATTTCAAAAAATATTTATAAAGATAGGAACTGGTCTACCATTACCTGATCCATTGCCCCAAACTTTTACTTCTGAACTACAGAACTACATAGTTTTGGATTTCAGTAGGGTCACTTTATAATTTTTGAGTATTTTTTTTAAATCAATCCTATTGTGTAGTAGAAGGCTACTTGTTTGTTCCCAGCTGCTCAGCCCCGAAATAATCACAAAGAAACCATATTATTTGCAATACTGTTTTGCCAATAGCTTAAGCTATTTATGGCTAACTCATCTTAAATTAACCCATCTCCATTAATCTGTGTATCTCCACGAGAGACTGGCTTACTAGGTAAAGTTCTGTCTCTGGTGGGGCTACATGGCTTCTCCTTGACTCTGTCTTCTTTCTCCCAGCATTCAGTTTAGTTTTCCTGGCCTACCTCTACTCTGCTAAGCCACTGGCTGAAACAGATTCTTTATTCATTAACCAATGAAAGCAACACATAAACAGAAGGACTTCCCACACCACTATTGTTTTTGTGTACTGTAAATTAGCAGTAATTTACTGTCTTTATTGTTAGTAGTTACACAAAGAAGAGGGAGTTACCCTGTTTAAGAGTTTTATAATCTAACTATGAAGACAAGGCATACAAAATATAAAAAAATAAAACATTTGAAAACATAAAAGACTGGGGCTGGAGAGGTGACTTAGCAGTTAGGAGCACTGGCTCTTCCAGAGGACCAGGGTTTGATTTCCAGCTCTCACATGGCTCACTGCTGTCTGTAACTTTGGCTCCAGGCAATTCGATGCCCTCCTCTGGCCTCTGGGCACTAGGCATTACAAACAGTGAATAGACATACATGCAGACGAAACATCCATACACATTAAATAGATGAATAAATTAATTTTTTTAAAGGATGGAATGAAGAGATACCACAGATATAAGTGTTAGCTAATATCAGCATTGGGAGGGAGAAAGCTCAACTGGTAGTAATAATGTTTACACAGAGTTAGAAATTAAACATGAATTTAAATATGAAGGTAGCTTGTTCAGGAAAAGGACAAAACTGAGTTAAGTAAAAATAAACAACTGTTGAGTATGACGTTTTCCCATGAGAAGGAACCATGGACAACAGTCATCAGTCATCACAGTTGATCCCACATGTGGAAGAAGGAAAGTGGTTAGATAACAAGCATGCCCAGGAGCGGGCAGGGCTCTTCCGATACTAACAGTTCTTACAGCAGAGCAGAGCCAGCAGGATTAGCCTTTGGAGAGTCACGGTTATGTACTTTGTCCTCACTAGCGTCTGATCCAGTTTTGATTCTGAGATTGTTATTTTTTTAATAAATCATTTTCATGGTTCACTTTTTCCTACTCTTGAGACCTTTTTATCTATGCATTATTAGTCATTTTCCTCTTATCAGGGGTCACATTCCCTAAGCACTTTAGTCCTTAGGCCCTGAGGAGTCTTCAGTTCCATTCCAAATGTCATCTTCCTGTCTTTCTTCACATTTATTTGGATCGTTCCTTTCTTAAAAACGGTGTAGAAATGCACTTCTCCTTCCACTGTTGTAATTTCAGAAGTGAGTTTCCAGCCATTTCACTTGGCACTGTTTCTCCTGAATGTGTTTTCATGGTGTTATTTAAATTCTGAGCTTTTTAAGTAGGCATCACATGATGGAAGTCTTTATTAAAGTCATGGCCACAACTGACTCCTCTTTAAAACAGATTAAAGCAAATAAATACAATTAGGCTTTTTTGATACATATTTACATCAGTAAATTGACATGTTTCTTACTCTCTCCCCTTTCCTAACAAACAAAAACTAAAACATAAAGAACTTGATTTTCTGACTTGTTGCTATCAATGAATGGTAGTGTTGTCCAGCTGAAGGTCTCTTGCCATTGTGAGATTAGAGATTTGATTTTTTTTATCTTGCTTATAAAACATAATTTGGTTTCCTGTCGTTCCTTGGTTAACAGGACATGAAGCTCCAAGAGACCAAGTGCTTGATGTGTCCAGCATGTGTGTCAGCTGTGTGCATCATTTTCTTGTTCTATAGGAATAGGTTAGGGCCTTGCAGATGAACACCTCCTGTGTAGCGGCTTCTCGTGCAGCACAGGGATCCCGAGCTTGAGGAACTGTCTGTTCTCTCAACAGTATACGTGCTTGCTCATTGTTTCCATGGAAATGTTGCCTCATCTTTCAAGTTTGATTGCTATACATACAACTTCAATAAGTAGCCTTGGGAATAAGTAGTTTGGGTCTTGAGTCTTTTCCTATTTAACAAAATGTAGGCGTACATGAGATTCGTGAAGAAGTGCCCCCTAACGGCCAGAAATGTCAGCATCTGGAATTCTGTTGCCTATCACATTTAGTCATTTCCCACAGTGAATTATTTGAGTGACTATGACAGCTGTCAGGCATGTTGTCAGCATGTCCTTCTAATAGACTTCTGCCCTTGTCTGCTGTCTATCTACACCCATTTTTCCCACTTCTTCCATGTGCAGCCAACTTTGTTAAATAAAAATGGCCATTACACAGAGCCTTCAGTGGTTCACCTGAGGGTTTGAACCCTTTAGCATGATATATAATCTGGTTGAATCTTTCTTCACCACTTCTTTTTGTTTGCATCCAAACTCTGGCCACTGACCTTTTTTTTTTAAAGACTTTATTTGTTTATTATGTATACAGTTTTCTGCCTGCATGTATGCCTGCAGGCCTGAAGAGGGCACCAAATCTCATTACAGATGGTTGTGAGCCACCATGTGGTTGCTG
>LOJH01013276.1:1878-13698 GCA_001685095.1 Ellobius talpinus | reverse complement strand
AGAGAAAAAGACGTTCCCCTCTGGTAAGTCTGGAGCAGCGTGGGGAGCAACAGACGCATCTCACATTTTAACATTGCACCCTGTTGCTTAGGTCTCACAGAATAAGAGTTTCTTTCTTATTTGAGTGCTTGCTCAACCTCCTGTTTTGTAGAGCAAGCATTTTGGAAGATGTGGAGGAGTCTTCCCCCCCTGACAGGCAGAGCTGAGCAGCCAATAAAAGAGGACCTGAGCAAAACAAGGAGTCCTGGCCAGAACATACCCGTTTCCACGGCTCTTCATCCATTACCGCGAACCTTTATCGTCATCAGGCCGGAGCACAAACCAAGCTAGGCCAGTGGGGGTTTGGAGCTCAGTGTCATGGCCAGCTTGCACCGTGAACCACCACACGCAGCTCACCAAACTGCATGCTGCTGCACCCCCACCTTGGACCAAAGATTCAAGGCGAGGGCAAAGACAGAACAAGATTCCATTTTTCACAAGTGAGGTGGCTTCCCAAGCCTGGAAAGCTGCCAATTTAGCCCTGTTTGCATCTGACATAGAAAATAATGATGGATATTGTCTCCTATCCTGTACTGTCCTGCACATAGAGACGGGAAAAAAAATCCCTTACACTAAACAAAGCATTGGTGTAGATCTCACACACACACTGGCTAAATATGTTTTAAGTTAACTGCTTACTTTCACAAGTTTACGTGTTATTTCCAATTTTGTTTTTCATTCCTGGTAAATACCTTTCATGTTTGGAACACTACAAAATAAAATAAAATCTAATCTTCACTGGATGTCCAGTTGAAAGATATTACCAAGGTAACGGAGGCTGTGCAAGTGATGGTAAAAGTAAAATAAAAATTTCCACATGCTCAACCTGCTCTAATTGTGACACACATCCACAGGACACTTCAGAACAAAGCACTGGATGTTGTCGTTAATGGCGATAAAGGTACTTGGATTCAGTACGTGAGAACATTTCAAGGGGCCCAGAAAGCACTTGTCCATAAAACCTATCACACAACGACGTTTACTTTATGCCCACACATTAAAGGGTGTCTGAAGACACCAGGCACTCGGAGCTGAATTTTTAAGAGGAGCCCCTGCTTTCTATACACCTGGGAGGGAGCAGGGAGAGTACAGGCATAAGCCCACCCACACCATCTAGCAGACGCAGCCTGGAGGAAGCCTCTAAGGACTCTCTTAAAAAAAGAAAATATCCCTTGCCTCTACAACAAAGCCTAGGGCAGAATAAAAGCCAGTACTTTTACAGGCAGGAGTTATAGGTTGAGTCAAAGGTGGCGAGCTCTCACAAATGAGCACTCCACTGGTGGCTTCAGACACTCCAGTGCCTGTGTCATAAACCCTGGTCACCCTCCCTGCCACACTCACTTCTGACTGAAGCACATGTTTGACAGCATGTGTGGAAAGAAACCTGGGCGGCGGCCTTAATTAGAGTCATCTCATCTTCCAATCTGTAAACATGTACTTACGATGGTCTACTGAAAGTGTAAAGTTCTTCTTTCAATGATTTCATAACGTCTGCTTGAAGAAGCCTAGGAAAGTTCTCATTTGCAGCTACCCAAACGCGATCACCTTTTCTCAATTAAACCAATGGAATCCTCTCCCTTCCTGGAGGAGGTAAACCATGCCGGAATGTTCGCTTCACCTGGCGTTAATACATACCACATCAGCAACAAGTTCAAGGAGGCTGTGTCCCCAGATCACTTCCCCCTCATTGTTCCTGATGTGGCTCCTAAGCCTTGGGAACCGATTAACTCCGAACTTGGATTAACAGAGAATTAACATTTTCCTGTTTTCAAATATAAAGGGTGCTGCTAACAGACGCTGCTGTGTGTTCAGACAGCACTTGTTTTGCTTCAGCTATTGGTTTTCGCATTGTGTTTTTACTGCCTAGAGGCAGAGTGATGTAAGTTCTACACTGCGAAAAGCACTGGTGTTCCTTGCGTGTTGCTAATCTCTTCCTAGCTCAGATATTATTTTCCTGTCATTGTTTGGAAAGCCATTCCTTCAGACCTTACTGACTTCATATACTTAGAGGTATTTTCCTCTTGATTTTAAAATTATAAGCAAGCAAACCCTACTTGCAAATGAAAAGTAAGTTAGTGGTTTCCATTCACAGTTAGCTAAAACTTCCAATTTGATCCCCTCTGTAGATGTGAGCTCATACTTTCTGAATGAAAAATAAAAAAAGGTATGGTGCCTCTCCCCACCCAGCACCTACCACACTACACCATCTTTCCTCTTCCAGCTTCTGCCTTGGAGTCAGTCTGACCTTTGATCATCTAGCAGGGGAACATGGGAAAGGTTTGTGGAAGTTCTTACAGGGAGAGTCTGGTACCAAGGGGTGGTCCTACTATGGTTGACGTTGGCTCCAGGTTTCTCTCCATCTTCTACTCATGACATCAACTTTAGTGTATGCTGAAGTTCTGATGTAAAGGTGGCCTTTGAAGACCCATTCCCAAGCTTGAGCAATTCTGTAACAACAGCCATGAACAAGTACTTTGTTATGTGTTCCAGGTTATTCTAGTACAGACTACATGACAGGACACAGAGATCAGTCCTCTGAACCTGCTGGGATGGAGGATGAATCAGGCTGAGTTCTACAACAGGAAGGGAGGCCAGGTAAAAGCAGGCATTGTTATCTTGTAAATTCTCAAAGTCATTTTGTTTCCTTAGATTTTAATCTTTCTTGGTGGAGCACAGTCTGTCTTAATGTGGGAGATTGTTTATCCATCGGGAAAAAAATGGCTTGTTATTTCTGTAGCATCATTTTCTGTGAGGTTAGCTTCTTGTTCAGAACAGATACACAGTCTCGTGTGGCCTTGACATCAAACACTGAACTTCGTACTCTGAACTTCAGAACTTTGTGTGCACCATGTGGAGAACTACAAGGGGAAGAATGTGGGGGAATTCTTCTTCCCCCCCAGCTCCTCACAGTTCATGCAACACAAAGGAAGCCGCATAAAATTTAGATTGTGGAAAGCCTTATTTTGAGTGGTTTGCTGGTTTGGGTTTTTATTTCAGCTTTTACATGAAACCAACTGGAGTAAATTTCAGTGGGAGTGGCAGGAGATAGCAGGACAGTGTACCCCATCTTCTTATGAGCGCTTGTTAGGTGAGGGCTCTAAGAATTCTCAGGAAATCGACTTAGACTCCACATACCAACCGAAGCTTTCAAAAACTCCTTGAGAGAATCAAAATGTGTGCATAAAATGGATATGAAGTGAGATACATGTTCACGAGCATGCTGTGTGGACAGACTACAAAATCAAGAGAGAAAATCACTCAACCTATCGGCTAGATATGGCTTGTTTACATTTAGCACAACTCAAAGTAAGCAGAGTGGTACAAAGTTTGGGAAAAAAAACTTAAATACTGTATACATTAAAAATACTAGGCAGTGAAAACCCAGAATAGAAAACTATATTATGCTGAAGTTTAACAAAGCAATCTTTCCTATAAAGTAACATTTTGCGTGTCCAGGATCAATGAAGAATAGACAGTAAATGGATAGGTGTCAATCACTAACAGACCTATTGAAATTAAGGCAAATTCAAACCAAGAGGAGAAAACTGAGTAATGAACTTTCTATAATCCTATAGCTAATAAAACATAGGGCTGGGCGCCAGGCATGGTTTATGCATCAGTATCTCCAGCATTTCTGAGGCGAGGAAGAAGTATGCAGGTTCTAGGTCAGCCCTGGCTGCATAGTGAGAGACCCTGACTGAACAAAACCAAACCCTATTTTTCTGTAATAGAGAAGTGTACTTCCGAAACGGTCATTTGAGTGAGTGATGACACAGAGCTGCTCCTTCCAATTCCCATGAGCTGTCTGAAACAGCACCTCTTCCCTGGAAGCACAGGAAGCTCTCTCAGTCTGGCAGGAGCCTGCTCACCCTTCAGTGGATTTGATCCCTGAGGTATCTGCTGCAAACTACCCTAGTTTCTGCTATTTGAGGTGGAATCTAGGCCCCCCCAGCCAAGTTTGAATGTGCTAATAATTACAGAAGTTCTTTAAAATAAATACTTTTCTCAAGATTGCAATTTTGGCCTCTGCAAAGTCAAGCAGATCACCAGCTTTTACTGAGAAGGAGGAGTCAGTCAACTCTGTGTGTCTATCTTGTGAGCAACCTGGACAACTGACCCTGCAATGCTAGGGCTCTGCCATCCCTGTCTCAGACAAGAGTCACCAGCATCCAGGAAAGAACTGGAGGAGGTGACAGAGATCCTGAAGTCCAGAGATGCTCTCCTTACAGCATGACAAATGTCTGTGACATTTTATAACATTAAAAAAATATATTCTGCGACTACCTAGTAGTTTAAAGTTTAGAAATAGAAGGGAGACGTTAGTAGAAACATTGCCCTTGCCTTTCCCTCGTCAAAATATTTATTTTAGAACACATAGTAATATTTCCAACACTCAGATTATGGTTTTTAGGATAATTCTTAAAGATATTTTTCAAATAAGCTAAGAATGTAATAAGAAAAAGACATGATAAAAATTACAACAACCAAGTAAAAGTACGACAAAAAACATCATTTTCTTATAGAGAGAAAGTTGATGATGCAGAAAAATTGAATTAGTGAGGTCGATGACAAACGGTGGGGAATAGCACGAAAGGCGGAGAATAAGAAAACCATGAAAAGTGAGATGGAGAGGGTTAGAGAGAAGAGAAGTGTGGAACAGCTGCATGCTATCAATAATAGACCAGGCCAAACTTAACTAAAGTAATGCAATGAGTAGTTAGCATTATGACACTATAAAACATATTGTATATATGCATACTATATATGTGTATATGTATATGTATTCACATGCAAAATGAAACATTTAGATGTAAAAAGACCCTCTATTTTAGAAGATTGAAAACAACCAAAATCAATGCTAAGTTTATTTTTGTTTTATTTTCAAACAATAAGAGTATAGATCTTTTGTTCCATTAAACTGTCCTCAAAACTACACAAATCTATGATTGCAAAGAAAACATACAAGGAATGCTACAGTAATAAGAGATAGACTACTAGATTCAGTTAACCATAAAGTGTGTGTGTAACGTTGACAGAAACAGAATGGGAAACTATATTGGAAGAGGCCAATTTCCTCACAAGATCCAAAGACGTTCTGCCAACATCAGAGATGAATTATTATTAACCATCATGGGAAGCACAGCTTTTCTCAGAGAATACTTTCTAGGGAACACCAAAACTTGGTACACCCAAAAAGGAAATCTAAAAGTCAGGTCTAAATTCTACTAGAGTTAAAATAATAGAATATGAACAATAAATACAAAACAGTAATTTCATTTTAACATGGTTAATAAAGACAAATTAGATTAATAGAATGGATAACTTCAATTGAAAATGAGCCCCCAAACCTATTTTTTCCCTGACCAGGTATGGTGTGCAAGGGGTATAATGGTCCATGCCTCTAACAACAGTATTGAACAGGAAGAGAAAGGGTAACTAAGATCTCAGAGTCATCATGGCTGGAGGGCTAGCACAAGGGTGAGTACCTAAACTCAACTCTCAAAGCCCAAGTTAAAGATGCTAGCCCAGATTGGTGGTGTGCACACCTTTAACCCCAGTACCCTGGAGGCAGAGGCAGTTTGAATCTCTGTTGCCTGGTCTACATTGTGAGTTCCAGAACCACAAATGCTACAGAGTGAATCTGCGAGAAAGGGAGACAGAGAGGGGAAGAGAGAAGATGGCCAGGTGAATGTGATATACTTGCAATCCCAGCATTTGTGCTCTGGGGAGGTGGAGAAAGCAAATCCCTGGACTTCACCGGCCAATGAGCCCAGTCTAATATGGGAACTCTGTCCTCTGACCACCATATCCATGCACTCACACACATGTATATCCACATACACATACATACACACACATGCACACACATACATATACACACACATGTACACAATCAAAATTTTAAGATCAACGTAATGTTGGACCTTTGAAAAACAAACAAAAAAGAAGACAGCCTTGAGAATACAAATAATGAAATTTAAGAGTGAAATAAAAAACAAAAGTTGATCTTTCATCAGATAAATGTTTTAAATGATGCAACTATCCTCAAGTGGGTAAGGATTTATCATTCAGCCCAAAAGAAGAAAAATGAAACATAAGAAGGCAAATAATGCTTTTACTTAAAAATAAGAAAATGAAAATTTGGCATTTTGATGAAAAAATGAGTAACAATACGATTGACTGACTAATGCCAACAAGCCATTATTATGAAGCCACAGTGAAAAAAGAAATGAAGAAAAACTTGATCTCTTTAAACTATATGTCCTGTACCATTCTGTTTCTTATAAATGAAAAATAAACCCTTCCAGGAATTCATATAATATTTATAAACACTGACCACATATTAGCAACTACAAACCTCAGCAGTTTTGAGTGAGAACATTTTACAAACCATATGGTTTAATTAAAAATTATGTATAATTTTTATAATTTTAAATAACTTGGAATTTGTTCCTACAAACACCCTTTCTGATTTCAGGAGTTTCAACTTCAAATTTTAACATCCTCTAGCTTTCTGAATTCATAGCACTTAGAGACAGAATAGCGACCCCTGAGAACTCAGGAGTGAGAAGAATGAGATACCCCGAAGCCAAATGATGAACCGAGCTGGAGGTCATCCGAGGCACCAAACCCTCTGCTCAGTTAAAGGGACTCCCAGAGCAGCAGATATGGAACTCCATGAAAACTGTAGAATTGGGGATATATAAGTGTTAATACTTTCTTTAACAGCTGAAAATTTGGAGCATTGGGTAGAGAAAACAGTGAAACAATTACATATACTGCTCAGAGAAGAGAGATAAAGTAGAATTATTATTTTAAAAAACCTTATGCAACCAAACTTGAAATGATACAATTAAATGAAGATTTCTTTAAGTGACATTATATCTATAAAAGATTGATTACAATGCTTTAACTTAAAGCTGGTTGAAGGAATGACTAAGAACTTATAAAATAATTGTTAAATCCCTGGTCTATTGCTAGGGTCTGGGGCTTTCATCAATTAATGACTTCAAAAAGCAAAACCTCAAAAGAGCACAGCATAAGAAGGAGATTTCTCAAACAACTGAACCATTTTCAACTTGTTGTATCACTACGTCATTAGGTGTCTCTATTGCAACTTCTTGTGTAGACTATGCACAAGAAATAAAGGATCTAGAGTTACAGCTTGGGGGAACAGCAATGAAACCATTACATGAACAGTGTTTGCCTGCGCAACAGAGGGATATCCTAAAGGACTGGTTTGTTTGTTTATTTGTTGTCTTCTCTTCCTCCAATCACACATCAAATCTACCGCCAGCTCCCTAAAGCAATCCCCTGCCATATCATCAAGCTGACTTCTGTCACCATCTCTCCCTCTGGGAGTCGTGCAACGCTCTCTGGTTTTCGCCCAAAAAGCACACGAGCTTGCTAATCTCAGGTAGCTCTTCAGCTAAGCTCAATTTGTGACATTTTAATTAATTAATTAATTTCATTTTTTGTAAATTTCTAAAAAGTGAAAAGCATTCTAAAAGTTTTTTAAGAAAAATAAATGACATATTTTAATGAATTTATATAGAGATTTCTGAAAACCTATTTACAATTTTGCATTAGCAAATGCCTGCTAGTCCTTCACTGTGGCTCTACTAGTATTATTTTACTAACCTTAAGGGGGTCACTTTATCTTCTGGCACCCTTTTTAGTTGTCTGTAAAATAATAATAACAATAATCCTTTGGGGAGGTTTTTTTTAATTACTTCTTTCATGTTTTGAGATTAAATAGAAGAAAACAGAAAGGTGTATTCATTTTTCAGATAAAATGATGTTCTAGCTTGCTCCTCAATTGCTGTGATAAGACACTGACCAAAAGCAAGTGATGAGCAGAAAGGGTATATTTGGCTTACAGGTTATCTTCCATCATTAAGTCAAGTCAGGGAAGGGACTCAAGGTAGGTACCTGAAGGAAGGAGCTGAAGAGACAACATGGAGGGATGCAGTACTGCTTCCCCTGGCTCGCTCAGCTACCTACATCCTGCCTAGGGATGGTAATGCCCAAGTGAGATAGACCTCCACATCAATGAGAAAACAATAAAATGCCCCCAAAGGTGTGCCCACAGGCAAATCTGATGGAGGCATTCCTCACTAGTTTCCCTCTTCTAGGGATGTCTAGGCTTGTATCAAGGTGATGAGAATGATGACAAATGGGTCAGTGAGCGTGATGTTTCTATAATAATATTAAATAAACAACAGTGAAAAATACCAGTGGTTGATTCATATTTTCAACATGGAATGCTATCATGAAGCATAATAATTCGGGCAATTTCACAATATCTTTCCAAAGCTGCAAAATGCTTCATATCAGTTATTAACTCAACTTCAGTCTTCCTCTTCCAACAAATACTTGGAGAAGACAGATGTGTATTGGGCAAAGTTTATCAGTAGTTGTTCTTAGAGAGAGGTTTGAGAAACTATATTGGTGTGGGGAGTCCTCCTGTATCTGTGTTGCTTTTATTGGTTAATGAATAAAGAAACTTCTTAGGCCTAAGACAGGGCAGAATAGAACAAGGTGGAAATTCCAAGAAGAGATAGAGGAGAAAAGAAGGTGGAGTCAGGGAGACGCCGTGTAGCTGCTGAAGGAGAAAGAAGCCAGTCGCCAGCCAGAACCTCACCCATAAGACACCACTTCGTAGTGATCCACAGATTAACAGAAATGGGTTAATATAAGATGTAAGAGTTAGTTGATAAGAAGCCTAAGCTATTGGCCAAGCAGTGTTTTTATTAATAAAGTTTCTGTGTGATTTTTTGAGTCAGGGTGGCCAGGAATGAACGAGCAGTTGCTGCCTATAATATCTATAATATATAAATAGTATCACTGATTTCAACAGCTATAAACCCTAGTCATTAGTACAAGACAGTCTTTGAGAAAGGATTTTTTTTTACAATAAAGTCAATGACAGGAATGTTCAAAACATATTAAATAAAGAAAAATATCCTCTCATTGTTAACACTGTTTACCCTTAAAAAACTTAAAAAAATCAAGTTTTCCAAAGCTGAGGCCAATTATTCTCCCTAAATGAAAGTCCATGAGCATTTTAGGTACATGGACAGTGTGGTCTATATTTTTGCTGTATTTGGATTCATTTTTGCTTCTAACTGGCAAATTTTAAGAAACAGAAGTTTCAGAGTTTGTCCTGTGCTGATTTCTGTCTTCTTATCATGATGTGTTCCTCCTAGGTCAACAGATCCCATGTTTGGCCTGTGAGGTTATGCCTGGTTGCCCGTCTTGTCATATCTCAGAGTTGCCATGATGAACAGAACAACTTGGCTTGTCCCTGGCAGAGGAATGCACTCTCAATTTCTCCTCTGTTATGTTGATTTTAGCAGTAGGCATCATGTCCTCAAAAGTAGGAAATGAAGCTACCTCTTCCACAAGAAAAGAGAATTCCTAAGCCCATGACTTGTTGTATTGTATAAAGTGAATGGCACAGTGAACTACAGAAAGGCAATAAAATGTGACATTTGAAGAAATCTTTGCTCATGAGGACTGACCTGCAGGCTATTTCCAAGACTTAGAAGAGTAAAGCTGCCAGAGTAACATTGTTCAACACTAGTCTCGTAAAAGACTGCTTGAAACACGAAAGAACAACTACCAAAATCAAGTACAAAATCGTATGTTCATTTACTATACAGTTAGAACTGAAAGTAACACCAAACAAATGCCCTGAAAAACATAAAAAAAGACTTTTGCCAGTGGTCAATGTAAGCACTGTGGTAAAACTATTTGCTCTAATGGGGATGATTATTTTCTTCAAAGAACACTTCATAAATAAAGCCATGTTAGTTAAGGGATATTATTTATAAAATGGGACACACTGAATCCCATGAATAAGGTTCTCCTCCCTATTAACAAACTTTCTACTTACTTATCTTTTCAGTGACATCAATGCTTATGACTGATGATTGGTGCATAGATGGGTAGAGCTTACAGATAGAAGCTACGATGTGGAGGAGTGGAAGATCAGTTTGGAGGAGGGAAAATAAAAAAAATCAAAAGCGGGGTGGATATGTTAAAAATTGTGGTCTGAGTAATTGGTTAGGATGGCATGTTTGTTCACAGTGTAAGTCAAAACAAAGTAGGCAAAGTTATTTCTTAAGTTGTAAATGGTTAACAACAACATTTACATCTAAACAATTTCAATTGAAAATCATCTCATTGTAATATTACTGGCAGTGTTTAAAGGTTGAATAGATACACAAATTATGTTAGGCAGGACACAAGGACACTTTCCATATCATATGAATAGGCCCAACATCTACAGTCCCTGATTCACAATGATTAGCTCACATGAGTTGTATGCTCAGCATTTATAGATCTGTTAGATCACTAAAGCTGGTTGTACCGTTACTGAACTTTGTCAGGGTATTCCTTATGGTCCTTGAAAAACAGCCCAGGAGCAAACAAAGGATTCACAGTGATGGAAGGTGTTTGTATCCTCCCACATCAGAAGATTAAGAGTCTCTTCCTGCTGTCTGACCTGATCCACATCCCTTATTTCTTTTATCTAAGAAGGGTCTTATTTCTATTCCAGTGTCTTTGCCTTCAAAGAGCCTTAGTTTATTCTTTATCCCCCCCACTCTGAATGGCAACCTGGAAATCTCCCTGAAGAAATATGTTAGTAATAGGGATCTAGCTCATTTCCCACTTCAAGGACTCAGACTGAATAGGGCCAGTGTTCACTCCCACCGGGCTGGAGAATGGAAGGAACTCACAGCCCACCCAATGTAAAACAAGGGCATTCTTGTCAGGCTGCCTAGAAAAACTCTTCAACAAGAGCTACCTATAAAGTATTCCAGTAGTCCAGGCTTGCACACATATCCAGATCTACAGGAAACCTTAGCAATACAGCAGAGTTCCACTCCCCTCCTTCCATCCGTTTTTCTATTTTTATATCCTGGTCTTGCATTACCTTACACACTACAGTTCGGAGAAATATAGGTAAGCGTGAGCCAAGAAGTCATAGTAAAATGAAGAAATATGGTGAATTAGGACAATGGGAAAACATCAAAAATTCGTATCAGTAATGGAAATGCAATTGTGAAAAATCATTAGCTTCAATACTTGAAGGTACGAAGCTTAAAAATCAGCGAGACACTTCAAAACGTGAATCTCAGCAGCTCTAATAAGAGGTTACTCCTGTGTTTAAACCTTAGCTGTTTCCCTGATGAGCTGTCTGACTTGTGAGTGGCACAGAAATCTTGAGTGTCCATTTCTCATCTGCAAAGTCAGGGTGATAGCCCCCAGTCATTGCAATTATGTGTGCTCCCACATGTGATGAACTTACCTGACGGGGGGGCACAGTCTGACTATGCAAAGGTTGGTGGTGCATTATGTCTGAAGGACTCCTAGGGCGCTTAGGAAAGATGTTAACCAGAACCCCACAGTGGGAGAGGGTGAGCAGAAGGTAGTTCAATCTGGGAGAATCATACTTATTTGATGATGTCTTGAAATAAAGCACTGCATACCTAAAAGGAGGAAATGACCGCACTTGAAGTTTCCCTGAAGTTACAGAGCCCTTAGACATTGCTCACGAGGTGGTGAGCAAGTTCCCGTGGTTAAAAAGGATCAGATAAAATGTTTACCTTGCCATCTCTAGGGTGAGTGTTTAAATACTCTAAGAATTAAATTATACCTTACTTATTGACAAGGATATAACAAAGGGATTTCTAATTAGAGAGGACACATGGTTACACTAAAGATAAACCTTTGCTCCACAATAAATAAATAAATAAATAAATAAATAAATAA
>LOJH01013275.1:12490-25414 GCA_001685095.1 Ellobius talpinus | reverse complement strand
ACAGAGACAGAGAGACAGAGAGACAGAGAGAGACAGAGAGACAGAGAGAGAGAGTGCTTCATAGCCAGAGGATGCTCAGTCTAGCAGGTTCTTTTTGGATAGGACCCCCTTTGGCATTAGCTATTCTCTCTGGACATCCAAGCAGGAGGGTGCAGCAGCTAGGAGACAACCGGCCCCTGCCTGAGGTCTCTGGGGATATTTGCTGCCAGTGATCTGTTTCCTTTTCTGGACTGTGCTGTCTTCTCTCTCAATGTGACCCAGCCATGTGGTTCCCAAGTACTTCATCCCCAGCCAGCTTTATGTACCTGGCCCAGCCGTAGGAAAATTAGATGTCACCTTTCTAGGTGTGGGACCACTCCGGGCAAAGGGAGAGGTGGGGGCCAGTGACTGGCCTGAGCTACCATAGCCCACCAGCACAAGGAGACATTACATGAAGTCTGAGAAGGCCCAGAGAGATGGCTCAGTGGTTGAGAGCACTTGGTACTCTCACAGAGGGCCCAGGTTCCATTCCATCACCCATATGGAGGCTCACAACCAACTGTAACTCCAGTCCCAGGGGATCCAATGCTTTCTTCTGACCTCCTCGTGTACCAGGTACACAGGTGGAGCACATCCATACACACAGGCAAAACACTCAGACATATTTAAATAAATTCAATAATAAAGAATGTAAATGCCCACTGCTCCACGGGCAGCTGGATCACAGTGTCTCCCTCTGGAAGCAGGGACTGTTCAGAGCGCTCCCTTGTGCCACAAGGATACCCAGATGCCTTGGGACAGGGGCATCTGTAGATGGCTTCAGGCTGACTGCGCACACAGGGCCACCCTCCAGAAGGAAAGTAGGGGAGACTTCCCCAAGGCCCCTTTCCCAAGGTGACATGAGGCCAGGCCTAGTCCTTGTCCAGCCCTGACCTTGAGCCCCAGGTGGTTGGGCTAGGAAAACAGGAAGCATGCGTCACGCCATCTCTTCATTCCCCAGTCACAAATCTAGACTGACTTTTCTGGAACACACCATCATCTCTGGGGAAATGGAAAAGTCAGGAAGCAGTGTCTTGGAAAGTGACCAGAATTTTCTAGTGTCTCTCCAGGGACAAGCTTATGGGAGTACACCTTGTCATGTCACACTGGGGCATGCTGGTCCTAGGAAGACCATAATATTTTCACATATATTATTCTAGTCCAGCTATTAGCAGAAATTAACTGCCTTATGCAGAGAAGGAGGAGCCAGCCTGCTCCAGGCCGTGTGTCCTGGGGAGTGATACTGGTCCACCTATATCCTATCTGCCTTGGCCACAGGGCTAAAGCCCAACCAGAACTTCTGAGGTTAGAAAAACATGGGAAAGGTATCACCTGCCTATACCCTCCCTAAGCAGGCACTCGAGGACATAGTGCCCTAGCTGGTGCCATGGGCTCAGAGTCAGGGTACTAGGGTGCTGTGAGCACCTAATTACATGGACTCCCCAAGAGCTCAGCCTAAGATGGGAAATGTTACAAGATATAGACATATCTGTATGTTGTGTGTTGATTCCAAGAACAATGCCCCACTGAACATTTTCCAAGCCAGATACAGAGAATAAAATAAGAACATGGAGACTGTGTTTGTATTTGAAGTCTGCTACAGTGGGCCAAGGTCTAGGAAAGGGCTGAAGACTGGAGGTTAGTGACCAACACACACCAAGGATGCTGTGGTTTGGGTGGATGCAACAGGCCTTGACTTGTCTTTTTGTCCTGGCTCTCCTGGGTGTCATGCGCACTCCTGTGGCCAAGCTTTTTATCCGGTAGACTACAGGATCTACAGCCCCCTGACATGGAGACTCATCTTCTTTTCAGTCACAGATCAAGAACCTGCAGCCATTTGTGTTCCCTAGCAGAACAACCTTGGCCCCATGGAGCCTCGGATGAGTCCAGCTGAGCCTAGAGCTGGGACAGCCAGAGCCTTGACATCCCTAAAAGGGGACTCGAGAATGAAAACAGATTCCCCGAATCCTGTCCAGGGAGCTGTGTCCCATGGTCCTAAGACAGGTACAGATTTCTTGCCTTCTGCCTGATGGCTCTAGGAGCAAAGGAAAAGAAGTGGATCCCCCTGATTTTATGTCACCCTTGTGGCTGATGAAGACCAAAGACAAAAGAATCCTCACCCTGTTCCCTGAGAATGCTCTGTGTGAGCCTCGGTACCATCTGGGTCCTGATGGAAATACAAACCCTCCACCCCACCTCTTGGTGATGCATTCAAGCACAGGTTTGAGAAGCCATGTCCTGTAACTCATTGTTCATGAAGCACAGACTGTGACATTTGAGAGAAAAATATCTGTGGAGCCCAAGGTAGATTGGGCCTCTCAGCTTTGCCCTAAGCACTACAGTCCCAGGGCTGGTGGCACTCCTGGCTGGAGAATGCAGTAACCCTAGTCCAGCCTGTCCAATGGTGCTGGTCTGAAGACCCTAGTTTCTTTGTAGTCTGGTGCAAAGTAGACCACATTGCTGTGATGGTGACTGTCTTGCTAGATGTGGCAGTAATGGGGACCAGTGTCCCTGACCCTGTGAGCAGACTTCCAGAAGTACATCCACAGCTCCCCTCTGGCCTTCTTGAACTTTCTTATCTACTTCAGCCATCTGTGTCTCCTTCATTGGCCAGGCTTATGGGGATAGCTTCTTTATATACTTGGGGCAACCAAAATTGAAATCCCAAGTGATTAAGGGAGACCAGAGCCTTTCCTTTAGATGCAACAATCCTTCTCCTTATGGGGACATCCTGGTGGCTGATGGGGAATCTCTGTCAGCCAATGAACTTTAAGAGGTGGGACCAAGTTAGGGTGTGACCTTTTGGGTACCTGGAGAAAAACGCCGGGTGGCCCAGGGTTCGCTCTCTCTGTGGTTCCCGTGCTACATAGCTGAGCTCGGACTTCTTGCTCCTGTTTCATGAGTTTTCCCCTTATAATAAAGAAAAATATAATTGGCCTATCTTGTAGTTAGCCTGGTATTTCTCAATCCGTGATAATTTAACAGTTGGAGCCCAGTGTGGGGTTTGGGTCCTCCGTAGCTCCAGTCAGCTGCTACCAGGCTCTGCATGGTACATTTGGGTATTTGGATGGCATCCCAGAGCGGCAGTCCTGAGTAGCCACTAGCCTCGGTAGCACCTCGGAGCTGCTTGGGATGCCACCAGCGGACTGTGTGGCTGGCTGTGGCAGGGCAGCTTCTGGGTTCAGCTTTACTGGAGTGCCCCAGAAGCTCAAGTGGGACATGGGCTTCTCTGAGTCTCTCTGTTGGTGTTGCTGCCTTGCTGTCCCTGAGCAGCTGCAGACCAGTCAGGGACCTCCACAGAGTGCACAGTCTGTGATTTACACTAAATAACTGCTTTTAATTTGAGTATATTTTTCAATAAAATCCAATTCAAATTGTTCAAGCTGGCCATGCAGCTACAACTGTGACACCTACTGGCCAGTAGTGGTTATTGCACCTACTCCAACTTGTTACAGGTGAGATTCATAAGGTCAAATTTATAATTTATAATTTAAAAGGTCAAGATGACAGATAATTTAACAAGAGTTTCTCCTGGTACCCAAAAGGTCATGCCCTAACTTGGTCCCACCTCTTAAAGTTCACTGGCTGACAGAGATTCCCCATCACCTCCTCCTTTTGTTCCAAACCCAATACAAAACTATATACAATAGGAACAGATAGCAAGTATAAAATTAGGATTACAACCAACATAAACAATATGGAGCAAGGAACACATGGTAAATGTTTAATAAACATTCTATTCTAGAGAGTCTAAGTCTTGCATTGGAAATGGCAGGTAACTGAGATAATTTAACAAGAGCTCTTGGCAACTGCTCCAGCTCGATGTCTGCCTGCCCGCTGCCATGCTATCCACTATGAAGGTCACGGACCCTACTACTCTCCCAAAATGTGAGCTCTAATTAAATGCTTTCTTTTATAAGTTGTCTTGGTCATGGTATCCTTCACAGCAACAGGAACTGAGATAGCATGTTCTTGAATAACAGATCATGGAGTCACCATTGCTCTGTGAGGCTCCTGGGGGCCATGTGAAGTCACATCCTGAAAGACAGGCCACAGTTTTCCCAGCTGGAGAAGGATAGTGCATCTCGGTAGATAACCATACATGAGAGAGTATGGACACAGAAAGCTGTGCATCCCTTCAGGGAACGGACCAGAGTCTGAGGAAAGAGAAGGCCGGGATGAGGTAGAAGAGGTCTTGGGCAGGCGAGGTGACATGGAGACCCTGAGTGTGATATTAGTGACAGTAGAGATTGTGAGTAGTGGGAGCAGGTAACAGATTTGAACACTCATGAGAAAACAATTTTGCCTCATTAGGACCCCAGAGTCATAGCTAGCTGGCCATTGACATGTTCTCACCTTGGTTTCTGCCATGGCCCACACGACTTGGGTCTGATAAGCTGATTGCGACCATAAGGGAAGGAAGAAAGGACAGATGCCTGAATAGAAAAGCTGGGGTCAGGTGGGTTCTGTTAGAGAGACGCCAAGCCCCACCACAATCCAGAACTTCAGTGTGTTTATTGGGAGCAGCACAGGGAGAGGAGTCACCTGGTCTGTAGGTGAGCAGTCTTGAGCTGTAAGCATCACAGCGGAGGGAGTTGCAGCTGCTAGTAATTAACACACTGGTCAGTCTACACGTGGGCCCCAGAGGAAGGCTTGTTATCCTGGAGGCTCACCTGGGGACGGCTTTGCCATGGGTCTGATGCATTGGAGTCCTTGACACGGTTTTATCCATGGTTTTATCACTGACTCAGGGCTTCCTCTGCTCCCTACTGGCCATATGGGTGGCCTCATTTCCTGAACTTAGTGGACAGACCAACATTGTTGCCATGATGTCCATTCTGTAGATGGGGAGGCTGCGATGTGCTTAGTATCTTTAAGGAATAGCAGGGGTGTGACTTACAATTCCTTCCCCCACTGCTCTCACAGGGTGAGTTTCTCTGGGCACACTTCTCCCAGCACCAACTTGGCCTCAAGTGGCAGGACTTCCTTCTGTCTTACCCTGACCCATGATTCCATCCACAGGAGTCATCTGGACGTTTGGGCAAAGAAGACAACAGGAAGAGACTGTACCTGCCTGGATGCACTGTGGTTCTTGGATCAGGTGGCTCTCTGATGGCACTTTGTCCATTCGGGAAAGGCTGTTCTGCCATGTGAGATGTGTCTGCCATAGATAAGTCTCAATGTGAACCTAACTTCTGGATCAGATGTCCCCCCATCCCCTCACACCCAAGGGAGTGGGACTTAGTTAACTGAAAACATCTAAAAGCACACACAGTAACAAGACTCTGGGTCCAGCACCATCTCTGATCATTCTGTGCATCTCAAGGAGTGGCATATGGAGAAGGGGCCAGGGACAAAGTTCCCTGCACAGAAAGTTGCTAGAGGTAGTCACAGTAGTTTCATCAGGCCCTGTGAGAATGGCCAAGAGGAAGCAGTGTAAAGAGAATGACATGCTGGCTGTTGGATAGGGCCACAGAGCCCTATCATTCAACACTGGGGTAGCACCCACCACACTTCCACACTTCCCCCAGTCTGTACCCTGTCACTTGTATTATTTTTAATAAAATACAGGCAGGAAGTATAGGCGGGGTGATGGTGACCAGGCAGGAAGTAGAGGCGTGGCAACGAGAATTATGGGAAGAGGAAAGTTTCAGTCTACAGTCGTCACCCAGAGACAGAGGAAGCCAGACACAGAGCAAGCAAGATGTGACTGCCTTGCCAAAAAAGGTACCAAGCCACGTGGCTAACAGACAAGAATTATGGGCTAATATAAGTTATAAGATTTAATAAGAAGTCTGAGATACTAGGCCAATTAGTTATAATTAATGTAGACCTCTGTGTTATTTCTTTGGAACTTAATGACTCTGGGAACTGGGCAGGACAGAAACCTCAGTCAACACCCCAGTAGTTAGGGATTAGTGGTCTTAGAATGCTCTGGAAAACTTTGATGCTCTAACAATCAAGGGTGCTCTGCCTGTCTCTATAGCAGGTGCCCATTGGAACGAAGTACACATGACTCAGGGTGACGTCAGCATCTGAGGATTCTGAGCTGAGGAAGGAGGAAACCTTCACCACCCTCCCTGTCTCTTGCATCCCCGTGAGCATGCTGACTGCAGAAGTTTGTACCTCTTAATTACTGCCCGTTCACCATGCCACACTTGCCCGGCCTGTCCAGTTCCTAATGACCTGTTTATGCTCTCAAAAACATATGGGCGAATACTGGCTTATTGGTGCAGCTATTAAATGCCAATGTATTTCCCTCTTCTCAGGGGAGTGGGTGGAGGTGAAGTGGAATTGGCCAGGGAGGGGCCCAGGGAAGGGTATCCTCCTTCGTGTCAGCTCTGCCCTGCAGACCAGCCGCAGACCTCCACTGGCATGGGAGACTGGGCATGCCGGCCAGGCCCGAGAGAAGGGTCCAAGGGGGCTGCTCCACTCTTTCTGGTAGTGCATATTCCCTCATGCTGGTGAGAAGGTTGCATGATTTTTTTTTTTCGGCAAGAAAAGCTGAAGGCTTCTGTTGGAGAAGCAGATGAAGAACATACAGGCATGTCCAGCATGGTGCTGCTTTCCGTATGCCCCAGCCTTTGTCATTCAGCACCCAGTTCCACCCAAGTACCTGGGAGGACCTTTGGCACAGAACCTGGGAGACGATGTCCTTTCAGGACTTCTGGTCTCAAGAGAGATGGAAGCAAAGACTCCATCACTGGGGAGGGGGAAATAAATTAGCTTGGTAGCACAAGGGACAGGGCGGAGGAGCACCTCGTTACCCATGCTATGCTGAGGGAGGAAGCATATCTTCGCCTCCCACTTGGCCCAGAGATGGAGGTTCCCAGGCTGCATGGACAACTCTCCCTTCCCCAGAACAAACACTAGTGCTTGGGTACACCTGGGCTCTGGGGATAGACAGGAGCCCAGGGCCTAGGGGCATTCCCCGGGGGCCCAGCCTGGGTAGCGTAAGCCCTCTGTAGAGGTCTGAGGCTTGTTTGCTGATCTTTAGTGAGTATCCACTTGCATGAGTGCTATTGTTCTTGCTCTGGTAAATGCAGAGTGGATTGAGACAGCCTTTCTTTCTGATTAGACAGGCAGCTGAAAAGCCTCAGCTATCTGTGGTGGCTCCAAAGTGACGAGGCGACTGTCACTGAGACAGCAGCTGTGGATGATCAAGGTGTGTCTTCCGGAACCGCTCAGCATAGAGACTGAAGCGGCATTCCCGCACCTTCTTCCTGCCTTGGGCTCGGGTTGGGAGTTATCACTTTCCCTTTCAGTGACTTGTAAAACGTCTGACATTCTCCGGAGAATTGAGCCTTTTAAGAAGGTAACTGTGAACAGTTCTTGGCAGACTCTATGGTAATCCTGCCGGCGTTTGCCTTTGCCCACTTTGGTACCACTCCGCAAGGGAGCCCCTTTCTCCCCTGGGGCTCTGCAGTTCCTGTGAGGCTCCCAGCCATGCTGGCTGCAGACATCAGAGCCTCCTGATTCAAGGGCCCACTGCCAGCTTTCCTGCTTTTTCCGTGGCAAAACACAAACGATGCATTTTTAGAAACTAGTAACAACAAAACGATCTTGGAGCTAAAATGTTGCCAGTGCCTGGTTCACATTACTGCAGAAGATCCGGATGTGGGAGAGCCTGGGACACAGAGGCTGATACGACACACCCTCTGCTCTCTGCCATCGTTTTTGAAAAAGAGGAATCTCAAGTGCACCATATATAATTCCATTTATATGACTTTCTGGAAAAATCAAAACAATAGAGACAGAAGCAGATGGTTACTGGGAGCTGGAAACTGGAAGAAAAAAAAAGAATGGTACTTCAAAAAGAATTTTACTTAAATATCATCATTAACAAAACTTTAAAGTCTCTAGAATGAAGCCACCAGCCACATAATGCTCTAATTAACCAAAACGGCCTATTCCATTTCTCTGAAGTATGAGTGACTGTTCATCATTTTTATTAGTACAAGTTCATTGTACAGTCATGGTTTCATCATCAATTAAATAGATTTACACTGATCAATTCACCCGTTTCTCTCTCTGGTCCATTCTCCGCACTCCCACTGGTCACAGGTACTGTGATGTCATATGTATATGAGGGAAACAAAGAAGAGACACTTGTAAGGCTGGTCTGTTTCATCCTGTGATGGCTTCCACTTCCATTTGTTTCCATCTTTCGTGGAAACATTTATTCTCCCTTATGGTGAAATGACACACTATTGGGTACACCCACATTTTCTTTACCTGACTATAGACTTGGGGCCATCGCACATGCTGGGCCTGTGTATCTGTTGATGGATAGCCAGGGTGACTGCCCTGCTCTGGTACTGTAATCGTGCTGCATTGAGCATGGATGTGTGTGAGTATCTCTCGTGTGCTTAGATTCCTTAGGGCTTTCGGTCAGGACTGGGAGAGCAGAAGCAGAGGAGAGTTTTACTGTAAGGGGTTGGGGGGACCTCCGTGGTGACTGCCACAGCTGCCACACTCGTTCACATTCTCTCCAGTAATGGATTCTTGTTCCTTTTTATCTGCATGCTTTTCAGATTTGTTTTTCCTTGGACAAACAGCCACTGAGGCACAGTCCCAGCCCGCACTCATTCTCTCATCATTAAGCATCCTGATTAGGGTGACATGCAAAGTGGGTGTTGTTTCAGAGCCCAGGAATGGCATCAGATCCCTAAGAACTGGAATTGCAGGTGTTTGTGGGATGCCTGGCTTATTAAGTGGGAGTCAACCCCATCCTTGTGACTTTGTAGCAAGTAGCTCTGACCACCGAGCAATCTCTCCAGTCCTGTAGCTTTATTGAATTAATGGCATTGAGCCTTGTTTAATCTGTCCATTTGTATATATTTTTTGAGAAATGTCTAGGTCTTCCAGCTATTTTTTACATTGAATTGCTTTTTAATTGTAGTTCTAGACATTCTAGAGTCTTATCAAAGATATATTTTGCAGTCTCCTGCTCTGTAGACTGCATTTTAATTTCTTGCTAGTTTATTTTGTACAAAGTCTTATAGTTTTGGTGGGGTCCCACTTAACCAGTCCGTTAGTTGCATGTGCCCTAGCTACCATGCTTGAGACATCTGATTGATCCAGAACATGAAGGTTTATATCTATGTTCCTCTCCGAGAGTTCTACTGTGTCAGATCTGCGATTAGGCCTCGTCCCATTTTGCGTGAGGGAGGGCTCTTGATTGTTTTCCATGTGTGATTTGATTTTCCCAGGACCATTTGTTGAAGACATTGTTCTCAGTGGGTCTTGCTTTGTAGCCCAGGTTGTTCTGGAATTCATTACACAGCTCCGACTGGCCTGAGTGTTGCGATGTGTGCCAGCTGCCTGCCACAGCCTGCTTTTGTGAACCTTGCTGAACTTGCAGCCGATAGCATTGGAAGTTACTCAGGATTTCTCCTATACAGAAGTGTTAGCTGGGAAGGCAGTTTTATATACAGTCTGGAAGACTTTTCCTTCAGCAACTGCCCAGTCCCATTTACAAAGAGCACCCACACCTCACATGCTCCCCCTCTCACTACAACACAGGGAGAAAGCTGGGGTACCCAATGCCAGCCCCTGGCAAGGTCTGAGAGACCCACTGACCTCAGGCTCTTGCTCCTCTGACTCTCACACGGGACAGACAATGGCATCTACCAAGTGTCACGTTGGCTTGTGACTGGGGATAGAGAAGTAACTCAGAGCCCCAGCGTGAGGTGGGAAGGGAACTGATGAAGCAAGCTGTGGGTACCTGAACCACACCAGGCGACAAACTTCTACTGAACGGGTACCAGAAACGAGGTCTGTGGTGGGAGCAGAAGCTGCAAAGCGACAACAGCCAAACTGCCACCCTTCTGCATGGAGCATAGCATGGGGATGTCAGCCAAGAAAAGGGGGTGGGGGCAAAGAGCCCCAAACAACCAATTAACAAAGATTAAATGAGGGGCGGAGACAGGTGGTAAGGGAAGCTCTCTTGGGGTGAGGGTGGGGGTAGCATGGGGGTTGTGCTAAGACTTGGTTGTAATAAGTCTTTTTCTGTACTGTCAGCTCCCAAATAATGACATGGGGATTTATTATTAATTATGAAAGCTTGGATTTAGCGTGGGCTTGGCCCGCCAGCTGTTATAACTTAATTCATTTCTTTTAATCTATAGTCTGTTGTGAGGCACGTTGTTACCTCATCTCTCCATACTGCTCACCTGCTTTCTCGCATCTGGCTGGTGACCCTGCCTTTTTTCCTCTGTCCCCAGAAGCCCCTCCTAACCTCTCCCTGCTTAGCTTTTGGCCGTTCAATTTTTCATTAAGGCAGTTACAGTGGCACATCTTCACACAGTGTAAAGGGATATTCCGCACCACTTGGGGGACACCGTCTGAGGTGAGTTGTCATGCCCAAGAAGGGATCGAAGCAGGAAGCAGCTGCAAAGGCCCTGGCAGGGGAACAGGCCACCTTGTCAGAGTTAAGAGGCTGACAGAGTGGTTAGGGCTACGTAAGGAACTGCCCCAGAGATTACAGCTAGGGCTGTGACTCTTTTTACCTATGGTGTGTGCATGTGTGCATGCTGTGGATCAAATACAGGGCCTTTTGCATGTCAGTCAAGCTCTCTACCACGAAGCCGCAACTCCAGGCATCAAAGCAAAGTCCTTGAAGCTGAGTGCACCTCTCTTCCTGAGGTTAAAAAACAAAATCTAAGTGGAAGCCTTTGAAAACTAAACAAAAAGAAAATCAGATACCTGGGTGGTGGTGGTGTACACCTTTAATCCCAGCACTTGGGAGGAAGAGGCAGGTGGATCTCAGTGAGTTCGAGGCCAGCCTGGTCTACAAAGTGAGCTCCAAGACAACCAGGACTGTTACACAGAGAAACCTGTCTTGAAAAAAAAATATGCTTTTGGAAAATCACTGACCTGAAGAACATTTCAGAAGCATTTCACCTTCTACACAGGACACAGAGAAGCAGGAAGCTACAGGAGTGTCATGAAGACAAGGGTGGATGAGTCAGGCTGAGCAAGCGCCTGATCGAGCCTCACAGCTGAGTTGCCTCCAGGAGCGCTCAAGGCATTGCCATGAAGGGTGTGGAGAATGTCCTGGGAAGTCCTCCCAGGATCTGGGGGCAGATGCCAAGGAGATGAAAATGTGAGAAGTGACAGACAGTGGGAACTGAGCTTCTCCCAGAAGTCCCAGGAAAGCCCAAATGGAAGCAAAACCAAAGGCAATTTATGCTAAGAGGATTCATGTATGCAGGCTTGTTCTCAAACAAAAATCAGCACAAAGACATTATATCCAAAGAAATCCTGAAATAAAATTATAAAAACAATTCTAAAAATGTCCTAGACGTTCTGGAACAAGAACTTTTGTAGTAATCATGGTACTTGTGCTACAGTGGGGTCTGACTGGCTGATGGCTGGACCAGTCATTACTGACTTTGAGAAGATCCTCCACGAGGGCTCAGAACGACCAAACCATCCTCCCACAAGGTTTTTCAAGATTCCATACTGACTCCCACCTGTCAGAACTAGCCATATCCTCTGGTAGGCCCTGACTGCTAGTCCCCTGACCTGCAACCCTCTTGAAGACCCGTCTAGTTGAGAATGAGGAACTGTGGGGATGTAATTTAGTGGCAGGGCACATGCCTAGCACACACAAGGCCCTGGGTTTAAGTGCTAGTGCAGAAATACAAACAAGCAAACAACAAAACAACATGAGACAAGTTTATAGAGTTTTCGGGTGTGACAGATTTCACACCTGTGGGGAAGGTCTCCTTAACTCAGACAGTAGCTGACACCTAGCCTCTGCTTACGTGCCTGGCCAGTCGGACACTGAAGTGGGAAGGTCACCATGGAGACAGGTGAAAGTGCAAAGACTGATAGGGGCTGGGAAGATCTCCGAGCCACTCTTGGGACACAGAGACCACATTAATGTAAAAATTAGAAATTTCCTGGCACCAAGTAAGAGCCCTTGAAGACCAGAAAAACCGATAGACGATTGTGCACAAAACAGAAAAAGGCACAGCAGGAAATGGTGCTGGAGTCAGCAGCAGGACTCCTATTCCAAGCTGGCAGGACACAATGGAGAGCAGTTTGTCACATCCCTACAAACCTAAGTACTCGTGTGCATGTGGTTCTTTTTTTGTGGATGCTCAATGCCATGATGCAAAAAGCACATTTTTATTGACTTTGGAGGACTTTAGTTTTTGTTTTTACTGAGCTATACATTTTCCTCTGCTCCCTTCCCTTCCTCCCCTCTCCCCTTCTACCTAATAGTTTTACAGTGGTATCTAGCCACCCCACACTCAGGTGTTTACCACAACTATATTAATCACGGTCCACATTTACAACCAAAATGTCCTTTGGTAAGGGAGCACCTAAACCAGCAGTGTTTCACCCAGAGAGACAAAAAGAATAAGCTACGTAGCCATGAAGGACTCAGAAGTCAGGAAGGTTGGGGAGGCCTTGTGGCTAGGTCTGCATTTGCAACATGAAGCAAATGTACTCAAAGGTCAGTGCTTTATGGCTGCCTTGAAAATTTATAATAAAAACCTCTGGATATGAACCACACTTAAAATGCCAACATTGTTTCTCTAAAAAGATCAGAAAGTAAACAGCATGGTGGCACACAGCTGTAATTCCAACACTCGTAACCCTGATCATGAGCCTAAGCTAAATCCGTATTATACAGTAAGACACAGTCTTGGAAAAAAGAAAACAAGGGCAAACCATTCCATTCCAGTTGTTACAGATTTTCAAATATTGGAAGGTATTGCCGACTTATATAAAGATTTCTTTAGGGCTTTGATGAGTTCTTTTGGTTTAAGCCAGTGTCTCATGGAGCCCAGACTGATCCTGACTTCACAGTAGCCCTCATGATTCAACTTCCTGCCATTTTTAAAAATATTTATTTATTTATTATGTATACAATATTCTGTGTGTATGCCT
>LOJH01013275.1:0-11535 GCA_001685095.1 Ellobius talpinus | reverse complement strand
ACTAAGATCTAATTTCAAATAGATGTACAAACTGTGAATGAATAGCTATGACCTGTGTCTGCAGAGGACCTGGGTTTACTGCAGGCCTTTCATGGTCATTCACAGCCACAGGTGTGCAGCTAGCTCTAGACGGGTCTTCAAGAGGGTTGCAGGTCAGGGGACTAGCAGTCAGGGCCTACCAGAGGATATGGCTAGTTCTGACAGGTGGGAGTCAGTATGGAATCTTGAAAAACCTTGTGGGAGGGCCTTCAACCCCCACTTCCTGCTTGGCCCAGCCCTGGCATTGATGTGCAAAGGCAGCCAACACTGAGACGGGGAATAAAGTCCATCTTAGGCATCTGTGTGTGTGAGGGATGCTCTGAGACCAAGCCACACCTCAAACAGAACAGTAAAGTCCTGGGGACAGGTGTACAGACAGATGGTGGGGGTCTGAGAGGCGCACTGCCCTGGCCCAGTATCTGCAGCAAGCCCGAGCTCCTCGGAGGCAGATGAAGACTGGCCACCCCCTGCAGCAGTTTCCCTACTCACCTTCCAGGGGCGGGAGGGGGTGGGGCCAGGTTAGGAAGGGTTTTGTTCATCTGGGCCAGGGAATGGAATGAAATGCATGATTGATAGCAACATAAACATCAGTGATTGACAGCCATAAACATGGTCTAGGTACAGGAGCTGAATGGCAACTGACAACCCGGATGACCATGTCACCAGGACAGAACGATACTGCGAGAAGACGCTGACACTGACCAGCACTGTTCAGAAAGCCAGGTGGAGAGCTGGTTTGCAATATTACAAGATGATCTTAATGATCTGTTCTCACTTCCGCCCCAGTGCGACTCTGCCAACTGACTGGAAGGCGCAGAGATTTTTGTCTCCTGCCGCTGGAGTAAACAAACGCACTCAGGGACTTTGGTGAGCTTGGCTTTTGGGTGTTTGCCTGCTCAGCATTCATTTCTGGGCTCACAGTGGTCTTCCAATGAAGACCTTGTCCACACCATTCAGGTTAGAGTATAACCATGTTAACCAAGCCAACGGGAAAGCCCAGTAGAGTAGAAAGGTAATCCAGAGGGAGCCCTGGCTCCTGATGATGTCCAAGCATTTAACACCTAGATGCAGCAGTACCTGGAGCACCGTCTGTAATGTCTCTGAACATCAAGTCCATCCAATCACAGAGCTGAGCCCAGTGGAGTATGTTCCTGAGGTATAGCTGGGCATGGATGACCCAGTATTGATCCCAAAGTTCACTACCAATGTAGTGGTTAACCCAGGAAGGGGGCATAAGGCATTGGTGTCTTTATGAATGAAACTCACCCTGGCTGCACCCCAGTCCTGGCATACTGGTAGAAGGGGCTCCAGCTTGCATGAAAACAGTATGAAAATCCCTACTGGGAAACCAACAAAACCCCAGGTCCCGCTGCTAGCCACAAGCAGGCTGGTGACAGCAGGCAATCTAAGACCCACATTCTAGACAGCCTTGAGTTAAAATTTAGGGCAACCTGAAACGGACTGCCCTGCTGTGACCCTTTAACCACCAGGTACCTGCCTTCCTAACACCAGGAGGGGTGGGTGGCTGACCTGACTGGGAAGCTTTGGGCAGGCTACTTCCCCCAGGGAGACAGCTCCCTTGACTGAGGTCTTCATTTTATACTTATTTGCATATGCATGCCCAGCCAATCAGCGCACATGGAGTCTCTAGAACAGAATGTACAGGCTCTGGAGTAAGAGAGGGAAGAATGCCTTGGGTTCTCACGACCCCCCGAGGTTTTTGCCTTTCCGGCTGCAGCCTGGAGATCATGCCTCCTAACTCATGCTGGCCAGCTCTCAGCCAGCACCTACACAGCCAAGACTGCAGACCTCTCAAGTTCCATTCCATGGTCACGTCTGTGTGGTGACCAGGTTCCTTTTGGAACTGTCAATCCCATGTTAGCAGATTCTCTTCTTGCTCGCCCTTTGCTGTCTGCTCACGTCATTCTTGTAGGAGTGGCAGACAGAACGAACTGTCTCAAGGACAGGTCTGCAGCACTGGCAGTGACCTCATGGACCCAGCATGCCTCCTTGCCCATGGCTTAGCAGAAGACACTGCTGCAGAGAATGATTGGCTCTTACTGGCTGTGCCCCCCAACCCCAGCTTTTTCTGAGGACACCTGAGTGACAGACTGACTAACAACATTGCAGGTCCTGGCAACAACGCATTAAAGCACAGTAGCTACATCTCATGATGAACCCTCTCTCCAGCTGTGGCCCCCGAGCAACAGCCTGACTCCCCAGGTGTCCATTTCATGCTGGAACAAGTCTGCATGTTCTTCATCCGCTGGTACAAGCTTCTGAAAAAATTTCCCCAAGTAACAGGAAGAGATGGGGGCAGCAACGAGTGGGTGACAGCAAGCTCCACCATCCAGTCCCAGGGAATTACTTCTCCATTGCTATTAATTCTCTGTTAGCATGCTGTGTTTGTCCTAAAAGCTCTGACAGGGAACAGGTTCAGGAGCTGGGCTGAAGGAATCCCAAGAGGCCGCTTGCACTGCTATCATGGACCAGAGGAGAGAACTTACAAAAAGGATTTTATTAAATGGAAGAATCTGGTGGGTGGAATATGAAATATACAAAAACTTTACATCAGCTCTCTTAGGGTGGCACAGATGAGCTCTCATCACCCTGCCCATGCCGCAGGCTCCAGGCAGCCCAGGCTGCAGACGGCACCTGCATCAGGGAGCAGGTCATAGGGACTGAGGGTGGCTGGGCCCAGGCCTGCCCGAGTCTTGGTGTCCTGTACTACACGTGGATGCACATTGCTGTTGCACTTAGTGAAAAAAGCCCAAGATGCTAGGTTCTCACTACATTTCTCTCTAAGTATTACTGGGTCCCCAGTCCTCACACTAAATATGCTGTTATATTCGAAGGGAAGCCCCCAAGGCCTCTCACTACATGACCAGACATCACATAGCCACTCTTGCCACGAGAGGCCCTGCTGAGCTCTTTGGCATAGCAACCGACTCCTTGTAACACTCTGTCGCTTAAAAAAGTAGACTTTCCTATAGTAAAACTTCTTACAAACACTTATTTCTGCAAAATAATGTGTTTCTGTATGTGGAGCTCTGCAAAATATATGTTTTTCTGGAGAAAGAGGACCCAAGCCAGAGGCTGGACTGGTGGCAGGTCCAGGTCACATGAGGTCATTCAGCTCCGCTTCCAGAGCAGCAGCCATCTCATCTGCTTCAGAACTGCTGCCCTCCTCATCATCGTTGCTGGATTCCCCGCTGGACTCGCTGGCAGCATCTTCCTCGTTCAGCTTTCTCTTGTGGCCCCTGAAGACAGAAGAGAAGCAAGACAATTGTGAGACTCTGGCAGTGGGCAAGCATGCAGCCTCTTGGTCATCTCGGCGTAGGAAACAAGCCTATGGTCACTGTCTCAGGGAGGGTATGTGATGCAGCCCCACTCCACACATGGTTGCATCTGGACGGAAAGGGAGTGGCAGAGCTGTGTGGACTGGTGGAGAACACCCCATCCTCAGGTATATGCCAAGGAGGAATTCTGTAGGTGTAGGTGACCGATCTGGAACAGAAGAGGCCACAATGAAGGAGAAGGCCGGAGAATAAGAGGTGATGAGGTGGGTGACGGAAGGGGTACTCACACACCTGTGAGCTCCCAACCTCACTGGAGCTGGTTCTAACCCAACAAGGCATGCAGGGATGGCTCCCAGATAGTAAGCGGAGAGAGCATGGCCAACAGGAATGACCACCACAGTGACAAGAGCAGCTGCTATGGGTGCCATGCCACAGTCTACAAAGACTCAGTCACTCAGGAACCGTCTGAGCTGTCAGTGTGTGTGTGTGTGTGTGTGTGTGTGTGTGTGTGTGTCTGTCTGTGTCTGTGTGTGAGAAGCTTGTGACATGCACATTCCTTCCTTTTGTTATTCAAAGTTCCAGTACTAGCATAAAGCAAAGGTAAGGTCCATAGAGGAATAACTAAATAAAGACTCAGGAGGGGAGTCTTTCACCACAGCCACTCAAGGCTAAGTTCTGAAAAGAATCCAGTCACTTCAGGTGACTGGGTGCACACTGAGCATGGTGCACTTGTTTGAAAGCCCATTTCCTCAGGCAGTTACTCTACTACACAAACTAAAACAGACACAGACACACACAGACACACACACACCTATAGCATGTCCAGTGGAAACTAATATATCTAGATGTAGCAATAACGACATCGAATGACCCATGCTAGTATTAGGAAAACTTTGTGGTTTTCATGTAAGGCAGGCACAATGTGAGAAGGTAATGGGATGGAAGCATTAGACAAGATGCCCCTTGACTGTATCCAAGTAAAAAGTACCCATTCCAGGTGGTTCACTGCATCAGTGTTACAACAAAGGCAACACTAACAACCACAACAGTTCAGTGCACTGTAAACCTCCATGAGAGCTTTGGTTCCTCCAAGGTCATCTGCCAGCTCAGCCCTACCCTGCACCCCTTTGAGGAGGACAGGAATGTGGTTTTTTTTATCTATATGCTGAGGCCCTTTGCATCAAAAGCTATGTAGGCTATCAGCCTAAATTCAAAATCCATATATTATTTTTGAAATTTCAGGCAGAACAACTTTTCTACTAAGAAAAAAACAGATTTTTTTTTAAAAAGATACAAAAATGAAGGGTTGATCTTAAAACTGACATAAAAGGCAGAATCCTCATATTGGAATAAGGAAATTAAAACTAAGAGGAAGTATAGAAGAAGAAAAAGCAGATTTCTCCAGGAACATAGTGCAAAGGGGTCCTGACCACAGACAGACAGATGTCTTGGAGGAAATGACGACAGAGACAAAGTAGTCTGGTCCCACACTACTGAGAGCCCGTACACATGAAGTATACGCTCAGTGAGCAGTAGAGAGCCAGCTGTGTGGGCAGGACACCGTGGTGGGGATGGGGTGTAGGAGTCCTTCTGTTTGTGTGTTGCTTTCATTGGTTAATGAATAAAGAAACTGCCTTGGCCTAGTTGATAAGGCAGAACTTAGGTAGTCAGGGAAGACAGAACTGAATGCTGGGAGGAAGAAAGGCGGAGTAGGGGAGAGACACAATGAAGCCGCCAGAGACAGACGTGCCAAATCTTACCCGGTAAACCACTGCGCCACGCGGTGATACACAGATTAATAGAAATGGGTTAAACTGAGATGTAAGAGTTAGCCAANTTAATACAGTTTCTGTGTGATTATTTTGGGGCTAAGCTAGCCAGGCAGCCGGGACGAACAAGCTGGCCCTCTCCTTGCAACACCTTTAGAAACCAATGAACTCTGTTACAAAGATGCTTGAGTTCTTTCTGTACATGGGGCACAGCCAAGAACACAGAGCCCTCCTTCCCAGCCTCAAGCCTTCAGGTTCAAAGAGCATGCTTTCAGGTGGTTTCAATGCAGCAGACATAAGAATATACAGCTGCCAGGTTATAACTGAAACTCTCCACAGGCAGGGAAAGGAAAGCTACCTGAAGTCCCTATAAAAATCCACCAAACCACTTACTGTGGCCTAACCATGCTCTGCTGACAAATAGGTCCTTTTCTAACCAGTGTGGACCAAGTCTCACTGTGGCTTTCCTGAAACTCCAGTGACTATGGGCACACCTTTATCTCTGCTATTACCAGGGCATGTACAGCCTCCGGGGGAGTCTCTTTAGGTGTGCACCCATGCACCACTCCATTTGTAGCTATCTTCTTATCTTCCTAAGTTTCCTTTACAAACACAAGTTACCTTCTGATTTATGGTCAGTACTTTCTGTATCATTGCTAACACTCACTGTGTGACACATGGCCAAGCTCGGAGTTAATTTCTGTGTTGGGTGTAAGGGATGGGTTGAGATTTCTTTATTTTGCAGTTGCACAGCCCACTGCTACAGCACCATTTGTGGGAAAGAGAATTTAAGAACCGCCTGAGGGAATATAAAGACCCACTATTCAAAGAAACCTTTTGAATTTTGAAGCAAAAGAAGAAACCTCCCCAAAATTGTATTTGGCTGCAGGAAAGCAAGTATTTATTTAGCCAAACAGAACACAAAGTTGTAAATACTGGATTTGCAAGACAGATGGCGCACACTTGGCCATGTATGTGATACAATGTATGAACAGCTCTAAAAGTAGCAGGACAACAAATAACCTAGAAGAGAAATACTCCTCAAGTGAACAAAGCCACCAAAATTCAAGCAGACAGTAAACAGAATGTTGGAAAATGTAAGTCAGGGTAAGGAGGGTACAGAACACTCCCCAGGTGGAATGCCCTCCTACAGCTGGGTGCAGGAACTCAATGCCTTGAGTTCTGGGAGCTGCGGGCCCACCAGCATGCTGACACTGAAACACATACATCTGTTTTGGTCCATGATGAACATTACTGCCAGAAAGCCAAGGAGGCTGAAGGGGAAAGGGGGAGATGAGAAGCTCAGTGGGGAAAGAGCAGGAAGGAGGACCCGAATTTGGACCCCTGGCACTCATGTAAAAGCTGGACACAATCGTGCATATCAATATTCCCAGGTAGGGGTAGGGTGGGGGTGGAGAGAACTGGATTCTGGGACATGCCTGCTGGCTGCCTGGCTGAAATTGCAAGCTCCATATTAGGTGGGAGATCATAATCTAAAAATGAGGTGCAGTGGTCGAGGAAGACACACAGTGCTCACCCCCACATGTGCATGCACAAGCTGATGCAGCTCCTGTGCATGTGTGCATGCTCGTGCATACAAGCCAAGAAAGAGGTCACTCAACCTTGTGGTGACAGGAGAAGGGGGTATTGAGGTTCAAAGCTGGCAGAAGCTGGGACAACTTTCACCAGATTCTGAAATGCATTTTCAACTAGTGATTGCTATCTATGCTCAAAGGGCTTTAAATAAATCTTGTCCACCCTCAAAATTCCCTTCCACTTATGCTTCTGTCTCCAACAGCATCTTTAAATAGAGTGAGCCCAAGGACAGGGGCAGACCTAAACTACAGTAGAGTGGCCAATGGATGAATACCACAGGACAGTCAGCCTCCCCACCCAGAAGACTGGGCTTCATGTGGGCTCATTTTTTTTATGGTGTGTTACAAGTGAGTGCCCAATGGTTGGGCAGGAGAAGAAAATGCCGGGCAGACATGAAACCCAAGAAGCTCCGCTGTGGGAAAGCTGCTGCGTTCTGGAGTATGTAGGAGCCCTGTAGGAGCCCGTGTGTACAAACTTGATTACACCAGTGGTGTAAAAGCGGCACAACTGCCTGCCGTGAACTAACACTGATGCCCAGAGGGAGCACAGGTTTGCAGCTGGGAGCTTAGAGGAAATATTGGGGACGAGGTGCTTGGTAGGACCCGGAAAGAGCAGGCGGGAAAAAGTCAGAGGAAGACAGCGAGCGGCACAGGAACGGGTCCTCACAGCGTCCTTCTGCGGTCAAGTAGTGAATGTGCCTCAGCGCGCCTCACGGTAGACAAGCTCCTAGTGGTGGCCTGCAGAGCACCCGGAAGACATCCCAGGGAGGCAAATCTCAGCCTGACAGACCCAGGCGTGTCTTTGTTTCTTTTTCTTTTTTGGGTTATTCAAGACAGGGTTTCTCTGTGTCTTTGGCTGTCCTGGAACTTAGCAGGTATGTTTAGAAAACCAGAGTGACTGCGGAGGAATCTACAGTAAGAAGCTGATGTTCTAACCATCAGGAGTTTTGAATCTAGACTGAAAATGACCCCAGAAACCTTTCCAAGGCTGACACCTGTTGTACTGGCTCAAAAGCTGCAGCAGCCTGTTCCAGAGACACCAAATCCCAACAACAACCAAACAACCATTCTGCTTAACCAGAAACCATTACAATATTATACAGGAGAAGACAGAACATTTTACTAGCTAAAATTAAAGTTAAAAAAATAACAGAAGCCAGGCAGGGGGCTAGCACTAGGAAGACAGAGCTCTGTAGATCTCTGTGAATCCCAGGCCAGCTGGGGCTACACAATAAAGACCCTGTCACAAAACCCAAACCCAACCAACCAACCAAGAATCCTACAAAAAACCCCCAAAAACAAAAAAAAACCCAAACAAACAAAAAACCCCATCAAATATAGTGACAAAATGATCTAAAGGTTAAAAATATGGAAGGCACCTCCTAACTTTATTTCCACTGTTACAGCCCAGGACCTGAAGACACTACAGGGGAGGATGACACTACAGGCACCACATGTGCCTATCCTGGATACCTGCTAGCTGGTGGGCAGGCAATAGCTGGAGGTGGTCACCACTAATATAAAGAGGGTCTTTTATCTGATGCAATTGGCTACTGTCAAATGCTGATGTCACCTGGTGACTTTTCATTCTCAAATGGCAACACACACATTTCATGACTCCTGGACTGTGAATTTCAGTCACAAAGTAGTGCAGGCATGGGAACTGACTCCCACCCCAGTTCAAATGTCAGCAGTCTTAGGTCTCCCTCCTCTAGTGCCAGGCTGCGGCTCCCCAGAAAGCAGGGAAAATTGGTTGAGACTCTGGAAATTCTCATTTCCCTAGGGTGTGATGCATAGCTCAGCCACACAAAAGCTGGCTACTCTATGCTGAATTAATTCCCTCAAGCAGCCAAGGCTGTCCTTGGATTTCTTAATTTCTTGCTTTTGTCTCCCTGGAATTACAGGCATGTACCACCACACCAAGCTTTAACTCTTGGAAAACAACAGGGAAAATACAAATACCATCTTTTTCTGGTCTTCAAACACTCCTTTGAAGGTCAATTTGGCTTTTTAAGTTTTTAAAATTTAAACCAGTTCTTACACTGTGTGTAACGTAAGTAAAAGGAAAGGAAAGGTGGAGCATCGTGTTGGAGAGAAAGTCAAATGATGGGCTGTATTCTAAATAGAGAGAGAAGGAACAGACACATCACAGCTGAATTTTACAACAGGTTTGGCATTTCCAGGATCCTTAGGCTGACAATCTTTCCACACAGCCTCTGAGCAGCACACAGGGGATGCCTAAGCTATTCCACCCATCCAGCTAGCCCCACCAGGTAAGACAGAGTAGTCACCACTGCATCGCTGGTTGGATGCTATTTTCTTTAATGTTCACAGGAAACCCACTGGTGGATGCTGTTTTATCTGTCTGAATCTCAAGAAGCTGAGTCTCACAGGTCCTTAAAACAGGGCAGTGTCTGACCCACGGGTGTGAGAGAGCAGAGGGACTGCATGTGCTCATCAATGTTAGAAATACGTGATTCAAACTGAACCGCAAAGACATGTTTCTGGGCTGGGAGCTTGTGCTGACTTCAAGGAAGGAGGAAGCAGAGCGTCCGTCCTCCACAGAGATGGTAGGACCATGAGAGAACAGACGGACTGGGGCAGCAAGACCTCAGGGAAAAGGAAAGACAAGAGGGCAGGTCCGAGGCAGGACGGGACAGATGGCTTAGCAGGTTCATAATGAGAAGAACTGGGAGAGTTCTTTAGTGACAATTCCTACTGCAGACAACCAGTCTAGTGCAGCCCTTTATGGCCTCAGCCTGTAAGAAACCAGGTAGAACTTTATAGAAAACGACGCACAGGGTCCACTCTTGGCTAAAACAATGTTTGCAGTAGTACAGTTTAAAATACACCATGAGTAAATTTAGGTAATTAAAAATTACCTTGAAAATTAGCAACAGACTGCTAAAGGCCACAGTAATGAGTGCCAGCAACTGCTATGTTTCCTCCCCTCTTAGTGTCACATGAAGTATTTATATTTTGTTCTCACAACCAGCTGCACAACTCCACAGAGAAATATTAACATATTTAATTTTGGAAAATCTGAAAGCTTAAAAAAAGCATATCAAATTCAATGTGGTAGGATATAAACATGAATTATGGATGTAAATTTCCTCCCCAATATTTCAGCTTTCTGAACTCACTGTTGTCACAGCATACATGGAACATTGCCTAAGGTTTATTATTCAAAAAGTACAGAACTATTTTAATAAACACAGTGCTATCTATTCTACACCAGCACCCAATCTAGTAACAGCCAACAGGTCCCGTGTACACTGCTCACATGCTGATTACAGCTGTGTGGTTTGTTTGGTAGAAAGGAGAGAAAAGACCAGCACTATATGGGGCAACCCTGCTTTATTCCACTGCCTTCACTGAACATGGACGGGTCTGGGTAAGCTGCACAGGCATGGAGAAATACTTCTCAAAAGATTTGTGATTGTGTGGCTTTGCACATACTAAAGTGTGTGACTTTGCACACTGATAAAACTATGTAAAAAATGTTGTGCCTCCCCTTACACACATGCACACACTTTGTGAGGTACATTCTAGTGTCCAGATCTGAACAGGCAGCAGTACAGAAAATACAAGTGCAGTCTCCCTCTTGAAGAGGCACCTTCTGCCTCTCTCCACTTCTCCCCTTCCCTTTTCTGTCTCTCCCCCCCCTCTTCTCTCTCTGTGCTTCTCCTTCTCCCCTTTCCCTTCCATGCTTCCATAACGCACTAATAAATATCCAACCTCACTCTGCATGGTATGCCTATCCGTCTGTCTCTTGCCTGCCGCCTCCACGTGGCTCGCTGCCTGAGACCAGCTGCCTTTGGAGACCTGCGTGGTCTCGTGTGGCATCCCTGCCTGGGACTGGCTGCTCTCAGGACCAGCTGAACCCTGCCTGCCACCACATGGCCTTCTGCCTGCAGCCGCTCAGGGACCTGGGGATCTATGGCATTTTTAATTAATCCATTACACTGGTGCCATGACTAGGCTGGCTCTTCCGCCCTGAACCCCTCTCCCGGGGTCGGGATCCAGAACCAGTATTTTTTTTTTCCACAAAACCATGTGTTCCATATGCCTCAGTGCAATTTCTACAGTGTGAGTTCTACGTATTCCACCAGCTTCAATCGGTGAGTTTCCCCTATTCTGGTCAGCTTAACCGTTTCTCCAAACCAGAGAAATTGACCGGTGAGCTCCCAGTAATCTTTTGGTGCGCCTAGAAACTGGGAGACAGCCTCCCAACCATGGAGAGTTGAGCCCTTCGCTCACATTCATCTCTGGATTGCTTCCCTTAGCTAAAATTGTGATTGGACCAGGGGTCAGTCCTCCTGTGCTAGTACTACACACTCTGCGGTGCATTCGGCTGGGGTCCCAGGGTCCCTTAGTTTTTTCTTTCTCTTCTTTTTTACCCTCACTGTTAAAGGCCTTCCAAAGTCTTAAAAATACTTTTCATTGTGCAAAATTATCTGCCACAGTCATTCTGACATAAATATGCTACTGTTTATACAATGTATATGTCTAAAATTTCTGTTTCCACAAACCCAAAAAATTCTTTTGAGTTCCAGGGAGCCGAAGTGAAGGATCCACCTTAAGCAGGACAGATACACCCCCCTCAATTCCCTGGTATTTTTTTTTCCCTTAATTTTGTTAACTCTGTTCTGCCAATACCTTAAACAGGTGTAAGAGACACCAGACATTTCTACACCACTAACACCAGTCAGGAACAAACAGACCAGTTATGCCAGGATGTGACCAGCACCCAGCTTTCTCAGCCCCCCCCCGACGACACCCATAAATAAGCAGGAAGCAGTCTTGAGAATCCGCCGCCCCAATTCCTTTAAT
>LOJH01013274.1:0-16142 GCA_001685095.1 Ellobius talpinus | reverse complement strand
GCTAGTTCCAGGACAGGCTCCAAAACTACAGAGAAACCCTGTCTCAAAAAACAAGACAAAACAAAACAAACAAACAAAAAAGAGTTGCTGTAGTCATAGTGTCTCTTCACAGAAATAAACCCCCTAAATAGGAATGTTACATGCCCAATAATGATAGAGACTTCAACAACCCACACTCATATCTAGATAGGTCTTCCAAATAAGAACTTCAAAAAATAACTTTCAAGCTAAATTATACCACAGATCTATTGGATATAACATATCTATAGAAAATTCCAGCAATAGAAAAGAAATATGCATTTTTCTCAGTAGAGAAATGACCTTCTCTAAAATTAATCACAGTGTAGGTCAGAAAAAGCAAGCTGCAATAAACAAAAAAATTAAATAATTGCTTCTATCCTCTATCCACAATAATATCTAACTAGAAAACATGAATAACTTCTAATGGCATAGGGAATCTACTCAGTGAAATTATAGCGGGGATTTCTTCAAATTTACAGAGCAAAATAGAAATTCAAAATCATGAAGAATTCATTCAGAACCACAAATAGGCTTAACCAGAGAAGAACAACTACAAGGCACCTAGTCAAAACACAAGATATATCAAGCAAAAACCAAAAGCTGTGGCAGGAAAATACTCACCTGCAAAGTTAAAGCATATCAGAATTAAGAGTTTGAGAGTTGGACACAAAACCTTCTGCTTACAACTCTAAAAGACAGAGCAGCACTGAAAGACTTATTTTAAAACCTGAAATTAAATAACTTCCAGTAAAGGCGGCTAAGTCCAACAAAGCCATCTTAAAATTGACTAAGGAATAGGAAGGACCTTTGAAGACAAACAAAGGCAGTTCATGGCCATGAAACCAGCACTGCAGAAGATTTTAAAAGGAATGCTATACATAGACTAGCTCATCTCTACCACCATGAAGGGTAAGCAGCATGCATTATGCTTATTTCTTGGCTTTTCCTCATTATGTGTAGCTGATACGGTGGTTCTTGCTTTGTAATTGTCCCTGAATCATCTCCTATAGTGCTATTAACTTAACCTAGGTAGCTCTTTCTCTCCAATAGGGCCTTCAAACTCCCTCCTGTCTGACCTTCCACATCTCTGATTATTTGATTTCCATTAATTTACCTTTCCAAATCTGGGAGCAGATCCTATGCCTCATCTCCTCTTTGGGTTTGCTATGTCTTGGAACAAGAGCTGCCCCTTTCCAGGTCATAGAAGTTTACATAATCTGTTTTTTTGGGAGGTGGTTCTCAGCCAATAAAAACAGTTCCTCCACTCAGGCACTGGTTTTTCTTCATGTCTCATGTCTATAGCCCAATGCTTTTCATATAACAGGCACCAAACAAATTTTTATTTAATAATTGATTTTTACATCAAATATAAATTCTTCCATAATTTTACATAAATCAAATTTTATAAAGATTAATGTTATTTTTAATTGTGTGTGTTGGTATTTTTCCATGGATGCAGGTACCCTCAGAGGCCAGAAGTGGGTATTGGTTCCTAGAGGATACCAGCGATTGGGTCCTCTGTAGGAGCAGCATGGACTCTGACCTGCTGAGCTGTCTTTCTAGTCCCTAATAAGGGGGTTTTATAAATTAGGGATGGCACTGTGGGGAATACCAGGAAATGAAATACAGGAGACATGACTCAATTCTAGCTTCTGTGTTAATTCCTTGAAACCTCTACCTAGATCTGTTTTCTTACCCATGGAATGAGTGAGTTTGATGGTGCTAGTTGTATGTCAGTTCATATTTTGTCTTGTCCATTTTTCTTGTTAACAAAGGCAGAATCAAACTCAGAAGCTCCTGACTTGAACTCTAGAAATACTTAATATGCTTAATTTCCCCAAATCAAAGGTTAATATTAAATAAAAAGACAAACAGCAATTGAAAAGACACCATGGATCATAAAGTCAGTTCATGTTAAACCAGCTGTGTGACCTTAAGTGAAGCCTAGAATCTCTGGCTCCAGTGTTTCCATTTGCTCATGGAGAATAATATTGGTCTAGTTTGTAAACACATGGCACTTCTTTAACTACTACCTATTCCTTCTATGCAGCAAGCAGACATTGATAATCAGTTCCGGAGTGTTTTCCCACCAAGTCCAATCAGAAACTTAGCAGTCTCTCAACACAGGGCTGCAACAAGCTACTTCTATTCTATTGGAATCATTTTAATGTTAAGAATATACATAAGTTTATAAAGTAAATATTTTTGTCCTTCTGTGCACTAGATAGTTTCTGGGATCTAAGTTCTGATATACTTTAACAGAGTAGATGTCAGACTCTTAGAATTTGTGTTTCTGGTCTCTGAGCATGGAGATGAGGCAAGGCTACGCATGGATCTTTCAACATGAGCCAATGCATAATCACCAGGTTGTGAGCAGTCTGTAGTCCTTTGTATTCTTTCCTGCCTAATGCCATTGACTCAGCTGTATAAGCCAACAAGAGTATCAGTGTTAAATGCATCTTAGCAGAGTGAAAATCAATGCTAATTGGTGGCAGATGTGGATACATGGTTCTTGCGTGTCCCTTTTCTTCCCAATGGACTTCTGCAAAGGAAGTGTTAACTGACTTTGGCATCTTCTTTCCTTTCCTGAAGGCCTGTATAGCAAAGCATTTGAGCACTTGGGAAATCCTTGATGCTTTTGGAAACTAGGTTACATCAGAGAATTCTCTTAATTAAATTTATGTTATTCCATTTTTTTCTGGCATGCTATCATTGTAAAAATAAATATTTGTAGAGTAAATGAATTCTTCTCCTTAGGGGGCAATTCAAGCGAAAAGTGCCTTGTTCTCTTTGGAGTGACCCTTTATCATTTTAGCACATATAGAATCTCTGCCAGTTGGTTGCCTTAGTTCCTTTGACTTTGGAAATAGTTGATGCAGTAGAATACCTCTTGGTGTTGAAGGCTAGCTTTTAAGTCTCTCAGGAGAGTCAGCAGCTTTGAATCTTCTCTTTGCATCTATTATGAAGCCTACTGCATGTTAGCCAGTTTTCAATAACTACTTAACAATGAATTATTAGCTACAGTCCTGGAAGTATAGTTTTTAAAATAAATATCAAGGCTTCAGAGGTGTTTTATTATTATATAAGAAAGTATAGGCTTAGGCCATATAATTAAATCAAGATATCAAGAATTTAGGATGGGGTGGCACCATGATTGGTGAAGATAACCTTTCCTTCTCTTTGTAAAATTAACTTTTTTTGTTTCTTTGTGGTTTTCTCATCCTGCATCCCGATCTTGCCCATCTTCACAGCTTACTGCATCTGCCTTGCAACCTACCCCCAAAACAAAATTTAAAAGAACCATTAACCAAACCAGACAAACAAAACAAAACAAAGCAAAACAAGAAAAAGGGGAAGAAGAGAGAGAGGGAGAAAAAGAAAAAAAAGCATTTCATTGTGGAAGTTGTTGTGTGGCTTCACCATTTAGGTTTTTTATCTTCCTTTGCAAATGTTCATTGTCGTGAGTTGTAGGTCTGGATTGGAGTCTCAGCCCTCTGTCATATCATTGACTATGGGCTTTCACCCCCGTCCCCACAATCCCCCCACATTGTCTTGTGTTATGGAGAGCCCATGCTTTAGGATCTGTAGGTTCTTACCCTTCTCCTGCTCTGACTGTTCATAGATGAGGTGGATGTTGGGGTGCAGTATCCAACTCACAACCCTGGGCCTGGGAGTCAGCTTGACTGGTCAGCCCACCAGCTTTCCCCCATTGTCAGCTCCTCCTCCACCAGTGCATTCTTCCACACTGCCTCAGTCAGCCCACCATTGCAGCCTGCAGCAATGTAGCAATGCAAGGAGCAGGGCCAGTTCTGCTCTCAGGCCCTCAGTCCTGCTCACTCAAGCTCACACCACCAGGACCAGCTCCACTGTCTTGCCCAGGCGCAGAACCCTCTCTCCCAATTGCTGTAGCAGGTGTGGGAGTGGAGGGACAGGGTCAATTTTCCTCTTCTTATACCCTCAGGGGCCTCACCTGCGCTCCAACAACAGGGCTATCTCTAGTGTGCTGTCCTTGTGTGCTGCAGCTGGCGAGGAACAGGGCTAGTTCTCCCAGTCTCGCGCAAGTAATCCCAGGGCAAGCTCTCTGGCCTGTGGCAGGTATCAAGGGCTCAGGGGAGGGCATCTTTCCCTCAGGCCACACTGGCAGATGAGGCAGTGGGGTGGGGTCAGCTCTGCTGCAGTCATGCCCTCAGCACAGGCTCACCTGCATCCCAACAATAGGGTCAGCTCTAGTGTGCTGTCCAGTGGCGAGGGGTGGGCCTGTCTCTCCCTTTTGCAAGTGCCAGGGTCAGCTCTCCAGTTGCAGTATCCAGTGAGGGGCGTGGCTAGCTCAGCACGTCCCCCCCCAACCGACCTCAATAAACATGGTTCCTATGATTCCTTGTGTTAAAACAGGCCATGGACATCAGCAGGACCACAGACCCATGCATAGCCCTCAGCAGCTGCTTGGGCCTGGGTGTCTCCATGACCCTAGCGGGTAGAACAGGCCCCTTATACCATTATGGCCCGAGCAGCAGGATGGCCCTCCGATACCAATGTGATCTCAGGTGACTGACTGATCATACCCCATGCACCCACACAGCCCTTGGTGGCAACAGGAGCAACTGACATCAATCCAGACCTTAGTTACTCTTAGGGCCATGGTCCCAGACATGGTCCTTAGCAGTAACCCTAACCCAGACAATGCCATGGCCCCTGAGTGACAGTGTAGGAGATCCAGCTAAGCTTGGCCCTGGTGGCAGCACAGCACTTGGACACCCTCATGTCCACAGGTTGAAGCTCAGATCTCTGGTATCTGTGTGGCCTTTAGTGACAACATGGTCCATGGACATCAAACTCTGTGTTAGGACCATGACCCCAGGTGGCAGTGCAGTACACCCTGTTCAGCATGGCCCCTGCGGCAGTGTGCCCCTCAGGGACCCACATGGCCCCAGGTGGCACTCCAGTCCCCTGGCATCAGTGGCCTTCAGTGGTATCAGGAACTATAGACATCAACACGGACCTTGACTGTGATAGGGCCGTGAACCCAGACATGGCTTTTGGCAGCAGGTCTGGCCCCAGATGACAGTGCTGGCCACTCAAATTGGCATGGCCCAGAGGTGATAAAACCCTTAGACACCAACATGGTCACAGATTGAGGTCTAGACCCAGGCATCCATGTGGCCTTTGGTGGCAACAAGGGCCAGTGGGCATCAACATAGACCCTGGCTGTGGTAAGACCATGGACCAGTGACAATGACCCAGACCCAGAAGTCACTATAGCCCATATGGCAGCACAGGTCACCCAGATCAGCATGGCCCATGTGGCACCATGGCCATCAGATGCCAACATGGCTCCCAGTGGTGGCCCAGACTACAGGGCTCTGCATGGTCCTTGGTGGCAACAGGAACCACAGACCTCATCCCATGCATCCTCAGCTGCTTCAGGACTTTGGACCAAGGCTTGACTCTTGGTTATAGTCCAGACCCAGACATCACCCTGGACTGGGTTTGCAAACAGGCCATTCATGCTAACCTGTTCCTCAGCCACCTCAGGTATACCTCTTTCCCCAGACCATGACCTCCTCTCTCTCATCCACCTCCCTACCCTGTACTGTATAGTACACTCACTCACCATAATGGTGCCCTATCTTCCAGCGCCAGAGGAGGTGGGAAGGCTCCGGGTTGGTACATAATTGTTGCTACAGTCCTCTCGCAGGCCCAAGGCTAGAAACCTTCGGGCTGTGCTTGGTTGAGTCCTGCTCGCTCCAGGTGCATGGAATGGCAGGGAGCTGCTGCTTGAAGACAACCTTTCCATTTTACCTCTGTAGTATATTTCAGGGAAATGGCACAGCTCAAGCACATTAAATAGAGAAACAGCTGGAAAGTGTGTTGGTCAGTTTGAAGCTACTATAAAGCAAATTTTGTTGAATGAGTGACTTACATCATAAAGATTAATTTCTTATACTTACAGAGGCAGGAAGCACAAAATCAGGGCTCCAGTGTAACAGGGCTTTGGATTGGGTTCTCTGGCTATGTCTTCACTCTGCCTTTCTTAGATTTAAGTGAGCAGAGAGCAAACTCTGGTTACTTCACTGTGAAGGAATCTAATCTCATGATAGTGGCTATACCCTCATGACTAATTCTGAGCTTCAATACCTCCTAATTGACTCATCTCAAAATAGGACCATCATTAAGGGGGTTTTGAAATTAACATATGGGTTCTGGAAAACCAGAAACTTAATTATAGCAATGAGTGACTTGGGAAGATTTCTATATTGTGCAGTTATTAACGCCATAAGGGCATTTATTTCCAGATAGGGAGGATTTAGCATACACACAAGAGCGGGCTATGTATGCCTGAAGGCCTGTTGGGCTTGCTGCAGCAGTGGGATCTCATGAGAACCTTCGTAGGGCAGAATGGAAGTCAGTGAGTAGGAAATAGTAGAGAGAGGAAATGGAGACTCATAAATACAATTTGTATTGCATCTCACACTCACCTTCTGCTGGTCTGAAACCAAAATTTCCCAAAGTATAATATGATGATCAGGTTTAGAATTTTGTACTTAATCACATAAAACTTGTGTTTTCTTTTTGGATGAGATATATGGGAATGAGCGTTTGGCACCTATCTCCTACTTGGAAATCTTCAGGCATAAAAATAACATTGAAAAAACAAGCTTGTCATATGGCAAACAAACCTAAACAGTTATTTAAGTCTATTTAGTACTTAAAATATAAACCTAAGCCATGACTTAAATTGCAAACTTTGAGATCTGGGTTATAAAACACAGCAAATCCTTGGCAAGATACTATAAATCTTTGAAATATTTTAATGATTAGAGCTTCAAAAATATGCCATGTTTGAAACTTGAGAGATTTCTACCATCACTCATTTCAATAGAGGCAGAAGGTTCTTGAGGTCACAAAAAGGGTTTGCCTGATTTGCCAATGGAATAAAGCTGATGGTGTTGTAGTCTTCTCCCAGGAGGTAGATTTCAGATTAGTAAAGGGATGACTTTTTACAAGCTGCAGTTGTCCAAAGATGAATATACTACCTTGGCACAGGATAAACCACCAGAGCAGTTCAAGCATGAAATATAGAAACAGTCTATGGCTTGCAATAGACGAGGGCAGCAAAGTCCACATTCCCTTTAGGGCTGGTCCCCACACAAGACCCATCAGGCATCTCATGGTACACTGTATTGGTGAGCCATGTCATTAGGTAAAATAGATATTTAAAATGCATTCGAGGATTAAAGTATTTTAGCTTAAAATAGATTTATTGGCATGTATTCTTGTCATAAGTTCAAGAGTATCTATATTTCAGGTCTGAGCACACAACTTACCCACTTCTAAGTCTCAAACATGGCCACACGGAAGCCATAGCACACAGTCTTGCCATTTTCCATCTTTGTTTGGATGATACCTGTTCTTTCCATATAATACCATTCGCCTGGCACTTCTACCCGCAGCATCAAGTTTTATGATTTATCTTTCTAATAATATCCCCTTTAGCCCTCAAATCTTGCTCCTTGGTCTTATGGCTGTCACTCACTATTGTGCTGTTTTTAACTACCACAGAAAAGCACAGTCTTGAGTCTGTGTGGTGGTTTGAATAAGAATGACCTCCATAGACCCATGTATTTGACTACTTGGTTCCTAGTTGATTGAACTGCTTGAGAAGGATTAGAAGGTGTGGCCTTGCTGGAGAAGGTGTATCACTGGAGGGAGGCTTTGCGGTTTCCAAATGTTGAAGTTTCAAAAGCCCATATTATTTCTAATTACTTTCTCTGCCTCATGATTGTGTTTTAAGATGTGAGCTCACTGCTCCAGAGGCATGCCTGCCTGCTGCTGTGGTCCCTTCCATAATAATTATGGCACTCTGAAGCTGCAATCCCCAAATAATTGTTTATTTTTGCACATTGCCTTGCTCGTGGTTCCTTATTGTAGCAATAAAAAAAGTGACTAAGAGAGCCTGGGAGCCTCCTTTTCTGAGCTCATACACTCCTTCCAGCTTTCATAAACAAGGGTACCAATGGCCTAGACATTCTTGGTTCACTAGTCTCTTTCTAATGCAAAGTCCATTGGTTCTCTAAGTAGAGGCATGCAAACACCCAGGAAGGAGACACCCTCTCCTCTTACCCAACAACTTGAGATGCTGAGTTCTTCCAACGGGGCCCAATTCTAGACTTCTTAAGTTTATAGCCTAGCAGTTGCTAAAAATGAAATAGAACCACGAGTTCTGCTGCACTTCAGCAGATGTTTCTCTAACTGAATGATGCTTTGTATTATATAATCTAATTAAATGATACTTACCTCAGTGGTATTTCCGTTTTATATCTTGACAGGCACAAAGCAAAATTTAGCTGAAGAGAAAAGGAATCAAGTCTAGTTATTTTGCAAATATTCCTTTCAGGTTCCTTTCTTAGGAAATTAGCATATTCTTAAAATTTCTGCACTAATTTGCCTTTAAGTCTATGCTAATGGCATAGAGTAATGGCAACTTTTTTTAAAAAAATTCTTCCACTTGTGTACTTTTTATAACATGATAGATTTCATTTTCATTTTTAAATAATAAATTAATATTATTATTGTGTATGCACATGGTGTGTGTGTGTTGTGTGTTCAGGTACCTGTTTGCCATGGCATACACATAGAAATCAAAAGACAATTTTCTGGAGTCAGTTCTCTTTCACTATGTGTTCTGGGAATCTAGGAATTGAACTGAGGTCATCAGGTTTGTGTGGCAATCACTTTCACCTGCTAAGCCATCTTAAGCTATCTTGCTAGGCAGAAACACTGAATTTTTTTATAAAGGTGATATCACTTTGCATCATTTGGCAGAATCATCATATTCAGTATGGTGGACATGCTGAATTTTTAATGCACATTTATTCCTCAGAAAAACTAGCCTTAGTTATGTTTATACAATTAACAGAATTGTCCCATAGAAATGCTTTTGAGTATAATCTTTTTGTAATTGAATGTGAGCTAGAAGAATGCTTTTAAAATGTGTTTCACTTTGGATGGGAATCAGAGCAACTATGGCCAAATTATCTGGAACCTGGATCTGGACACGGACTCTGAAATGGAAAGATGGAACTGGAAAATGATTCAGGCACCAAGAAAGGGAACAAACCTGTCTCTGAATTCATCTGAGCCATTCTTGGATGGAAAGATGATGAGAAGTTCAAAGAAACTCATTCTCATTTCTTTTGCTCAACTGACATTGTTCAGAGAGGTGGTTCTTAACCTATTTTGGGGTCAAAGACTTTTTTGAGAATTTGATGGAAGTTTCAGATAATTTCCCCGGAAAAGACCTTCTTACACAAGTAGTTACAGCATTACAGATTCCAAACAAGAACTTCAGGCAAGGAGTAAGGCAAGGGATTAGGTACAAAATGTAAACCAAAGATCTTAATCAAGAGCTCAGTACTAAATTAGCATTATTTTGTACATGAATGTTTTGAGAATTTCAGTCTCATATTTAATAACTTGCTAAATGTGCCTAGAGAATAGCTATTTGTATTTGTCATCAACAATGCAAATTTATTTTACTTAAATTAATACTCCAAGCTACGAAATGGAGTTGACTGTGTCTACAGTGCCCCGGTAGTTAGTGAGTGTATTCCAATCATTGAGGCCCCCTTTCCTGTTTTTACTGGGTTTCACATTTGATTCTTTCTTGCTGATCCCTGCACTGTCCAGTCCCTCATTATTTCTGCTGTGATCTGCCTGTGGGTTTCTAGATGTTTTTCTCATCTGCACCAACACAACACAACTACAGTACTTCTTATTCTTGGTCTCAGTCACTCTTAAATTTCTCTACTAGCCTCATAGGTCATATCTAAAACTCTTAGCACAATATTCAAGATTTACCACCCAATTCTTGTATTCCCGTGTTTTAGAAAAATGTGTATCTTTACCTAGTGACTTCATGTTTCCTTCTAGAAATCATACTCTTTCTTAAGATTCTCTTAGTCGGGCAGTGGTGTTGCACACCTTTGATCCTAGCACTTGAAAGGCAGAAGCAGGAAGATCTCTGAGTTTGAGGCCAGTATGGTCTATACTGAAAGTTCCAAGACGGCCAAGGACAGCTAAGGCTACACAGAGAAACCCTGTCTCAAATAAAGACCACCTCCAGACCCCTCCCCAAAACAAAAGAACAAAACTCTTGATCTCTTCCGTCCCTTCCCTACATTGCTTTGCTTGCCTTGTCCTTCTTCTTTTTGTGAGGAATATTACCTTTTTCTTTCTGAACTTCTAGGGCATTATAATCTACATCTATTTTCAAGCCTTTGTTGAGGTGTACCTAATACACCATAAACCAATGTGTCTAAATGTACAATTTAATTGTTTCTTAATAAAATTACAGAATTTCACAATCATGTCCCACAATCCTGTTCTGCATATATTTTTAACATAAAAACAAATACAGTGTGCTGCTGATGTGTTTCAATGATAGAGCCCTTTCCTAGCACGTGCAACCTTAATTGCTAGGCAGCATGATTAGCAAGTAACTTTCATAATTATAACCATTCTGAAGGTATTAGCTCCTTTACCAATTATAAACTAAAGGCTTACAGATATTAAGTAATTATCCAAGTCCTATAACTATTATGAGGCCAAGTTAGCTTTGAGGTACAGAACTCCTTGATTACAGAGGATTTATTTTTAGGTAATATGACACAATGATTATCCCCTAAAATGTAGCTCTCTAAAATTGTATACCATTACATAAAAATGGGATTAGTTCTATGCAATGCTGTATTTGAAATGTTGGCACATACAAAAAAGGTCAATAAACATCTGTTTGGTGATTTCATGAATGCATACCCATGTTTAAGAGTGGGTTTAATTTTAGAATTATTCCACCATCGTTAATTTTCTCCAAATGAAGACAATGGTTGGCTTAGCTATGGTATAATTTATGCAACTATCTTTGGGTGGGGTAGAGACAAAAAGTTTTCTTAATTCCAGGGTCACAGAAAGGAAATGAGTAAAGCACTAATTTATGCCACTCTTGAGTAAGCAATCCTTTCTCCATTCCATTTCCAGATCCTGTTACATAAGGCAGAGTCCCAAGTACACTGTTAAAGATTGTTTGGTTAGAGTGAAAAATAAGAAAAAAAGAGGAGAAAATAAAGGAGACAGAAAAGAAGAAAGAGAGGAAGGATAGAAAATAGGAAAAAGTAAGAGGACATGGAATATCTGGGATATCCTCTTGTTGCCCTGTGTCATGAGGCTCCTACAGTTTTGATCTGTAGGACTGGCCCCTTCATGTGCTCCAGTAGTTAATAAATTGGTTAGATTTTGGGGTGGGCCCACTCATAACCCTGGTTCTAGGCCTGGGTGGTAGCTGGGTTGGTCAGCCCACCAGCTCTCCCTTATCCCCAGTGCAAGGATGAGCTCTCCAACTGTCCCTTACTAGCTCACCCAATAAAACAGGCAACAAGAAACAGGACCAGTTCTGTTCTCATGCCCTCAGGGGTTGACTCAACTGAACCCACAGCATCAGGGCCAGTTCTACTGTGTTGCCCAGGGTGGGTAGAGGGCCCACTCTCCGTAGCGCTGCAGCTGGTGAGGGGCAGGACCAGCTCTCCCACGCTCGTGTCCCTGAGGCCAGCTCTCACACCTATCACAGGTAGAGAAGGGTAGGAGGAAGAAGGCAACTTTCCCTCATCCATGCTACCACATGGCAGATGAGGGGAAAGAGGGATCAGTTCTCCTGTTCTATACCTTCCAGATCAGCTCACCCATGCCCCAGCCAACTGAGTCATCCATACTGTGCTGCCAAGGTGAGGTGTAGGGCCCGTTTTCCTGGAGTACTGCAGCTGATAACAGGCAGGACCAACTATCTTGCTCTCATGACCCTGGGTCCAGTTCTCCCACATGCTGTGGGTGGCGAGGAGCGAGGGGCTGACTGGGCATCTCTTTCCTTACCCATGTTGCTGCATGGAAGGTGAATAGCGGGGCCAGCTCTCCCACTCTGATGCCTTCAGTACATACTTACCCTCACCTCCACCAACAGGGGCAGCTCTACAGTGTTGCACAGGTGAGGAGCAGGGCCAGCTCTCCTGCTCTCATGATTTCAGGGCCAGGTCTCCCACCTGCCACAGGCAGAAACGGATGGGGGGCATCTCTCTCACCCATGGTGCTGTATGGCAGATGAGGGGTGGGGACCAGTTCTTTCTAGTGCTGCAGTCAGTGAGGGTCCGAGTCAACACTGTGCAGTCCTATACCCAAGGCATTCAGTGGTAACAGGAGCCACAGACATCAATAGAGACTAGAAATATGACAGGCCAGGAACCTAGATATGGCCTTCGCAGCAGCCCAGGGCCAGATGTCATCATGGCCCCTAAGGATAAGCAAGCCACCCACCTCAGTATGATCTTCACTGCCTTCGCCCCTTTGGATCTGCCTCTCTCCACATGACATGAAACATTCTGTTCCCCTCTCCCTCCATATATTTGCTCACCATAATGGTGCCCAACTACCTGGCACCTTAAGGGTTTCTCTTACTCACTCAGGGCCAGCTGCCCAGGCAGGTATGTGAGGAGAGAGCTGCTTTTAATATGGATCTTTTATGATGGGAAGATACAGCTTTAATCCAGATTTTTTGAGGTGGGAGAAAATCCCCTTTAATCTGGGCCGCTCATGCTGGCAACCTATATAAAGAACATGGAAGAAGGAATCTCTTTCTTTGCCTGATTGCCCTCACTCTGCTGATAAGTCCATTTCTTTACTAGCATTAGCACCTGCTTCTTTGGGATTCCAGAATACATGAAAGACCTCCTGAGGCATTCAGCCTCATAGACTGAACAATTATTGAATTCTTGGACTTTGCATTGGTAGATAGCATTGTTGGATGGACTAGGTGGACCACAACCTGTGAGTCATTGTAATATCCCCTTTATATATACATTCAGTCTATCAGTTCTGTTCCTCTAGACTATAGAGAACCCTGACAAATACAATCCACTTATAAAACCTTTCTTTATTGGACTGTAATCCTACCAATGGCACCCAAATAGCAATGCTATGGTTTCATTCATTATTAAGCCTACATATTTGAGGAGAAATGCCACCAACCCAAATTACCATGAACAAATTAATTAAATGATATTTATCTATTTGTCTATTTATTTAATTTGTGGACATGGGTTGCCTCCCCCTAAGGTGGAGTTCAAGAGGTCAGCATTAGACATGGGGATAATAAGGGTTTTTATAGTCTAGAGGTAGAGGGTTTCCAAATGAAGGATTTGGCAGGCAAATCAGCAGGGTTACAGAAGCAGAGCATAAACATATCAACTTGATCATAATAACTTGAAACAAAGACACAGTTGCAAGGCAGTCACAACTACAGGTGATCATAATAACCTTTTGAAGTAAAGGTATGGACTCCCCAGCATCAATGTTTGCTGGCCTATGCTTATCTATGTCTGCAAAGCCTGGGATTGAGGACTAGAAAGTATGGGGCGAGCTACTGTCGAATGCTGTAGACAACCTCACTTCAGTCTCTGGTACTTTCATATGTGAATGTAACAAAGAAAGCAATGATCCAAAGAAGATTGTTTGAGTTCAGAAAAATATGATCAGAACAACAAGTAAACAACCTCCCTAAGCACATAAGAAATATTGACAGAGCAGTCCTTTTCCAGAACTTTCCCAGGGCAGACCAATTTAAACACAATTGCCTGGCATGTACTATAGATTATATCTGGGAAAACACAAAAACTAGGCAGAAGGCCATATCCAGACTCAGGGTGCACTGACCAACTTGGGTTCTTTATCTATGATCTGACATCCAGCAAGACTTCCAATTCCAACATATCATATAATAAATTGAATATATATGTTTGTCACAGGAGCCGTAAAATCATGTCTGAGGACAACCCAGGGAACAAAATGCACCTGAGGTAAGAGGCCTTCTGCCTTTTCTCCTGGAGCCTCCCTCACAGTTCCTCAAGGCATTGTTCACCATGCATCGGCGTCACTCTTGTGATCATGTTTGGACATTCAGGCTGCTGATGGAAGTAGTATTCTGCTGCATCTGGCCTATGTCCCACTGCCACTGCCAAAAGGAATGCATGCTGTCACCTTACATTCTTAAGGCTATGAGAAGGCATGCTTTATCAGCACACTCCTGAGCTATTCTCCCTCCCCATAGTCTCTTTTGAGTGCCCTGAAGTGGTGGGATATTTTAAATCGTGTGGACCTAGAACATTATAAGCAGATGAACCTATTTTGTTGTTGGTGGCGGCAGCTTTAAGTTCCTATTTTGTAGCAATTAAACTTTCCAAATATAAGAAATAGAAAGAATGATCCTACATAAAGTATAGGAAAATGAAAGAAAGGAATAAACTCATGAACAGAAAGAAGAAAGGAATAAAGAACACAGTGATTGAAAGATGAAAATATAAAGAAATTAAAAGGAAGAGAGCAGGAGAAAAAGAAGGGAGACAAGATGGGGAAATTTAAAGAGAAAAGAAAATGTGTAATGTAGGAAAATTTGGAGGGAACAAGAAAAAAGCTCAGCTCAGTTTCAGCCAGGTCTGTGTATACTAAAAGAAAACTTTCTGAGTTCATGGTTTAACCACAGGCTTTGAAGCACAGCTTGAACTGGAAAGTGTTTTACTGCTGGAAAGCTTCCTCTCGCATAGGATCTCCTGAGTCCCAGGCAATGCTTGAAGGCAAACCTGGAAGCCCTGTTTTCCATTTCCATAAGGGAAGTATTCTTGCCTTCTGTGAGCCAGACATGGAAGAACTGAGTTCACAAGTTTTCAGTGCCAAGTGCATGTGCGTTCTGCATTGCTCGTGGGAGGTCAGCTTGCTTATGCCTTTCTTGATCCCAGTCCAGTGTGATTTCACTCATTGTGACAGGGATCCTACATTGGGTTGTTTAAAGTGGTCCTCATTAAGCGAACATTAGACCACTCTGCAAGGAAGGATAAAGCAAGCTGTGGCCTAGGTTGGGGAGTCAGCAAACAGAAGGAATATTGGACTCTCCTATCCAAAGTTTAAGTTGAGCTCTCAAGATAATTCATGAATTATGCAAATCTTTGAGTTTTGCTTGCGCATGGACAATGGGTTTGTTTATGTGGAAAAAAATTGCATAACCATTTCTCCCCAACTGTTGCATTCTTCTAGATGACTTACTGTTTGTTATATTAATCCTGCATAGATAGTGGTGAACTTTGTTTATTATGTTATAGTTGACTCCATCTCCTTACGTATTCTGGGGAATTTTAAAAATATTAAGCACCAGGTCATTTTATTAGGAAATTTGTTTTCTGATGGATCTATATTTGCTTCCTATAGATGACAGTCATTGAGGGCTCTGCTCCTTCCTGGCTGCTGTACCATCTAGCCTCACTCCTACTCAATCCTTTCTCCCTGTGCCCGAAATGAACCATAGGCTCAACTATTCTCTGATGACTTTGAATGCCCTTATTTCTGAACTTTGTGCTTTCTCAGGCTTCAGTGAGAGACATTGCTCCAATGAATAATATAGAGAGTCATCCAGGAAGACTTCTATGTCAGCCTTGGATATATATGTGCATCCACATATGTGTAAGCATGCATACAAGCATGCAAAACATGCATAACTGTTTCTTGTGGTTACAATAAAAATCATAAATGAAAACCAGAATTTCATCCTATTTTTAACTCTCTTATTTTCTTCTGAGAGAGTGTTGTAGGTAAATGAAATCTCATTTAATTATCAGATGTTTTAAAGCACATACTACTTTTGGCAGGTACTATTCTTAGTACTGAGATGGTTTAGCATATTTGCGCTACATAGATTGGGATCTTGGGCTTTAAGAGGATCAGATTCTAATCAAAGCCACAGGTTAGGATCATAGGGAAATGTAGTAACGAGGAGCGGCAGGCTGCTTCCCGCTGCCTGACTAGCTTTACCCAAAATAATTACGTGGAAAACTGTATTCATTTAAACACTGCCTGGCCTATTATATCTAGCCTCTTCTTGGCTAACTCTCACATCTTAATAGCCTGGAATACTATTCCCAAAAATGGACTATGGGTATTTTCCTTTGTTTAAAAAATAAAAAAAGAGGGGAAATGGTGCGGGAGAATTGTCTGTATTCGGTCAATCATGTTTTAAATAAATGCTGATTGGC
>LOJH01013273.1:14546-24926 GCA_001685095.1 Ellobius talpinus | reverse complement strand
CCCTGGTATGATAATTCTGCTTTATATGTTCTCAAATCCTTGAATGAGTTGATTTGACCCAAGCGGTTTGTTGCAGCATTCATTTTGGGGATAACAGCCTTGATTTCAATCATTACTACTTTTGCAGTGGCTACCACAGCGTTAGTTCAGGAAATTCATACGGCTCATTATGTTAATACATTAAATAAGAATATCACTTCAGCTCTTATGCATCAAGCAGCCATAGATACTAAATTAGAAGCAAAGATTAAYGTTTTAGAGGAGGTAGTTTTAGTCTTAGGGCAGGATGTAGCTAACCTAAAAACTATGCAAGAGACAAGATGTCACAGTGGGTTTCAGTCTGTTTGTACTAACTCCTCTACCTTATAACTTCTTCTCCGTGGGATAAGGCGAAAGCACATTTGCAGGGAGTATGGAAGGATACTGATATAACCCATGATCTGGGAGCATTGCAGAAGGGTATCTCTGCCATGAGTCAGGCACACTTACAGATGGGAACTTTGGAATCCCTGGCCAAAGAGCTTGAAAGTAATTTCAAGGCCATGAGTCCTTTGGACTGGGTACAATATATTATCCTCATTTCTGTAGCAGGGCTCTTAATTCTTTTAGTATTTGTCTTATTTCCTTGCCTATTGAAATGTCTTTTTAAATCTGTGGCAATAGTGGAGCAGAAAGTGTTCGAACTTTCTTTAAAAAATAAAAAACGGGGAACTGCCATGCCTACGCTGGCACCTGTGTGACAGAATGTCTCTTTGGTGGAAGTCAGCGATAGATCAGAAAGTCTACATGGTGAGCAAGGATTTAAAAGAGTCAGGTGACCTGGAGAACGGAGCTTTGGGCCTCTATAAGACGCATCATGACGTGTGGCCACAAACTGGACTTTCCCTTGGAGTTGTCCCTAGCTTCTCCGCATGCTGCCAGTAGGGACTTGACAGGGTCTGGATCACCCTATGCCTTCTGCTTTGTGCCACCAGTTATGACATCATCTCTTCTAAACAACCTATACTTACTGAGTCTGATTAGCCCACAGAGGTAACGCTTCATAAGATAATTCACACTTCTCTAGTTTCACAGTGTTGCTTACAATATTTGTTCTTTTCCCTTATTTTGTCAATTTTTATGTTTTTCAGTTTCACTCAAAAAACTTTTCCCTCTTTTTACTGACGTAACCTTTTAGGCACACATAGCTTCTATAAACTCACTGTGAATATTGTTTTTACTCTATTAAACAATCATCTACTTGCTAGTGTGGGTATCGCCAATAGGGTAAAAATAAAAAGAAAACTATTTTCATTATAAAATTCATCAATATTTAGAAGAATAAGCTATTGGAAAATGCTCACCACTCTCCATCACAATTTCAACTTTTCCCTTTGGAGCAGAAAGTGATGGAAGGGATTATGGGAAGTCTGAAATAAAAATATCAGATGTCAAGTTTCTTGAGAATATTTCTGTGTCCTTGCAGTGTGTTGTTGGAGCAGTGAAGCATGACACAGATGAGTGTTTCTGGAAATTCTCCTCTAATGACTCGCAGAATGAACTGTACCTATTGATGATGCCTACGATGGTGGTTTATTTCGTCTTCAGCAGCATTGTTCGCTCAGTCCCATCTCTTGTTCTGATTTCTTTCCAAAGGGTATTAGGATTTGATGATCTTTAGAATTTATATGTGTTTCAATTGAAATACTTACAGTTTTCTATTAGGAAACCAGAAGGAAACATCAATGGGGTAAGACTCTGCTAATATAAAAATATGCCTCTTCCCTACGCATTTTGTGCAAATTAAATGCAGAAAGAAAAATCTCCTACTTATAAGCTCTTATTCATGCTAAAATCTCCCAGTAAGATAACTTATATGCTTCAAGGATCTCTGTTCTTACCCCTTCCAAAAAACCTTTCATCATCTCCAAAGTAGTTTCTAAATAATCTATAAACTACGTTATTTCGGTTGTCAGGATTGGGCAAGAACCGCACTGAGCAAGTAGAGTACCCCAGGAGTTTTGGAAGGAGAAGAAAGAAAAATTCCAGCGGTGGAAGCCAGGCCGCACAGGCAGCTGAGAATGGTTTTTATGGAGAAAGTGCACTAGTGAAGACACACTGATGTCAAACAGGAGGAGGTGTATGGGCATCACATTCATGATGTAAGAGGTGTAGGATAGTTTAGGCGGATGCTACAATTCTCAGCCATAAGTACAGCTTGCTAATCATATTGATTGCTATTATTACTACATGCTGTCCTGTTTATTAATGTGGCTTGAAACTGTAGGAGGAGACTGCTTACCTTCTCTGCACCATTTCTATCTATAATACATGCTTAGCTCAAGTTAGTGGAGCATAATGATTAGGATCATAGAATCTGGAGAATGAGGCCTGAAAAATATGTCTGGAGAAATCTCAGCTGTACGGCTTTCTCCTGGGAGAACTGAAGTGACATGAGAGCTGTGTACTCACCACACACCTGCAGGTAGTTTGACATGGCTGCTGTGAGGCACTGTTCCAGGGGAGACAGACAGTGTCTACATACCCCAAACAGGGTATCAGTGACAGACCCAGGGAAACATACCACCAAAGTCCAATTTGCTGAAGCAGTGAGTATATGAGGGTTACTTATAGAAGCATGGTAAAACATTACAGGAGCAGAAACAGCTCACAGAAAGTCATATCATCAAAGCCCACCCAGCATTGGTGATGACTCATGAAAGCTAGGATCCTGGAACTCACCACACAGCTGCAACGGCAGCGCTGTTGGTCTTTGTCTTCTTCCAGGATGCTACGCCTGTCTGAGAGTGTCTCTCAGCAGTTCTTACTGCCTATATCAACCTAGAGAGAGAAGAACATAGTAAATCTGGTCAATTTCAGGAACTTCCTGAAGATACTGAATTGTTTGCTTCCTGACTATAAGTGAGTTCCCCTGTAAAATGGAATGCTTCCATTCCCCTTAGAACAGTGCTTCTCCACCTTCCTAATGTTGAAACCCTTTCATGTAGTTCCTCATGCTGCAGTGACCCCCAACCAGAATATTACTTTTGTTGCTACTCATAACTATAATTTTGCTACTGCCATGACATTAATGCAAATATTTTTGAGAACCACTTTAGAACATTCTTAGTCTTAATTAGTTTCTCTCAAAATAGAATTCTATTATTCTGTAGTCTAATCAAAGTAGAAATTAGGAAGAATATATCCTGCTCCACTCTGCTCATTTTTATTTTTAGAGATAGTTTCAATTTAATTCTTGATAATATTTCATATACGGGTACTTTGTATCTTGACCATCCTGCCTGCCCCCCTTGGTTTCTAACACATTCCTTATCCTATCTTCAAGCTCCTTTTGTATAGTTCACTGAGTCCAGTTTGGGCTGTTGTAATGCACCTGGGTGTCGCAGCATCCCTCAGAGAGACAGGCTCTGTTGAACTCTGGCTTTGCATAACATGATACAAAACGAGGAGGAGAATTTAGGAAAGTTTCTAGATGAATTGACCAGGGTCTTTCCAGAAGTTGATATATAAATGGCTTAGAATGCAAGGATTTTATCTAAAGAGATGTCTATTTGAAATTTAAATTAAGAGAAATCTGAAGAAGACCAAGAAACTGATATAGTTTTGGCTCCAGGTGGAGAGGAGATTAAAAGAAGGGAAAGTAACTGCCTGTTAGACTGTTAGTAGGCAGGAGAAAGTCACAGGAGAGTCCTTAACCTAAATATGGCTGTTACAAGATGTCAGGGTGTCTCAGTGTCCCTGCTGCTCCCAGTCACTGATTAGAGACCATCTAAAGGAGGCCAATAAGTCAGACATTTGAAACACAGTTCCTGGGCCTTTGGAATTGCTTGTCTGTGAAGTGCATTCTCATGCCAATGAGATAGATTGCAGGTAAGTGCTATCCTACTCCCAGGAAAATTTCATTATTGATAAAATTTTATCATAAAGCAGCTAGTGTTACTTTCTGGTTCTGGTTTTTAATATCCAAAATTCCTCCTTTCTAGTTAAGTTACATTAGTGTGAAGATGTGTTATGATTGATTGGCACTTTAAGAGACAAACCACGCCCACTCCCTGCGGCCCCTGCCCTCCTCTCGCCATCTTGTCTTCTCTGTGTCCCTTTGGCATGTGCTCTCCCCCTCTCCCGCTCCCTTCTCTGTCTCTCTCTTCCTCATCTCCTTCTCCCCCCAAGTAATAAATATCCAATTTTATTCTGTACGATGTGTCTGTCCACGTGTCTCCCACCCACTTGCCTGCCCAGCCTCTCGCTGATGGGAAACTGCACCTTCCAGGGACTCAGTGTCACCAGGACCAGCCCAGCGCCGGTGACTCTCCCCGTCAGGGACCCGCTACTCGGGACCAGGCATCAGGCACCAGACCGCCGCAGGCAAATCATAAAAAAATGTCCTCCTTAACTCGTGTGTTCAAACTCGTCACCAACACAATATTACTAAGAAATGGAGCTTTAAGGGGTGATTAAATTACAAAGGCAGAGCTTTCACAAGTGTGAGCATGGTTCTTATAGCAGAGTGTGGTCTCATTGTGGTTTCACATATAGAGGCAATCTTGGAGGTCAAGTCCTCACCACAGACTAAACATACTTATTGTTTGGTTTAAATCTTAAGAAAATCTTCTCCGCCAATGCAAAGAACTCCAAACCAGATCAGACCGAATTAAAATGCCTGTGTTTAATAAATGTGGCACTCTCGGGTGGACGAGACAGCATGGAGGGAGCCCATGCAAAGCCAAAACCACATGCTTCTTTCTCCGGAGGGAGTCTTAATTCCCTGTGGGAGGGTCAGCGCTCAGCAGGCTGGAAGTTAGAGTCCAAGCACTTGGCAGGATGGGAATTGGAGTCCAAGTGCTTGACAGGCTGGGAATTGGAGTCCAACTCAATATTACATTCCAGACTCTTTGGATATAGTGGTGTTAGAGGGCTTGGACTTTTGACCAAACACTTATAAGGAGGGCTTGGACTTCTCAGTTTCCAAATATTCTTTATAAATTTCCTAGTTCTTAGAAAAGGCGGAACAAACAGACCAAGAGATTGCTAACCAAGTTCATTTCCTATTCTTTTAAAGTTCTTTATGGCCCTCAAAAAAGTTTCAGTAAAACTCATAGCTTCCTCATTACCACAATAACTGGGGAAGGAGGCTAAAATAGGCCACCGCAGTTGAAGTGACTGGTCCTGAATTATCCCTCATAGAATGTCCATTTTGCCTGGGCTACTCCAATCAGACATCTGCTCCCAAGCTTTGCAGGTCTGTAAACTATGCAGTGTACCCAGGGCTCCATCTTAGAAAAGGCGTTAACCAAATTCCCACATGCTGAACATTTCTCTGTCTTTCTGTTGCTGTGATAGAAGATGACCAAATGGACTCGGGAAGAAGGGGCTTGTTCTAGCTCATGGCTGCAGAGAGGATGCAGTTCATCATGGCAGCAAGCACAGCCACAGAGGGCATGGGCAAGCCTATGGCAGCAGGGAAGGGAAGTTGATTGGTCACATTTCATGTGTACATGGGAAGCATAAAAAAGGAACAGCAAGTGGTGTGAGGCTGCAAAACCTCAAAGCCCACCCCCAGTGACATACCTCCTCCATCAAAGCCCACCCCCAATGACATCCTTCCTCCATCAAATCCCACCTAGTGACATCCTTCCTCCATCAAAGCCCACCCCCAGTGACATACTTCCTCCATCAAAGCCCACTCCCAGTGACGTACTTTCTTTGCCAAAGCATACTACCCCGTGATGTACTTCCTCCATCAAGGCTCCATCTCTTTGCAAAGATTCCGTATTTCCCCAAAAGCACCACCAGCTGGGAACCTCATGTTCAAGCACATTACTCAATTCATGGTCAGAATGTAATTTTCAAGAAAATCTCAACAATAACCTGCATATACTCTCAGTTAACCAGAATTGCGGCCAATCTGTTGGAGTCTCTACACAGAGAAAATTAAGGATGTGGTCATCCTTAATTGGTGATCATTAAATCAGAGGAAACAAATAAAGACAATGATGTAAGAGAAGGAAGCTTTGGAGAATGCAGACCAAGTCTCTTTGTCAAATGATCTTGTAGGTAACAGACTGCCTGTAAAGAAACCTATGGCTTTAAAATGTTTAATCTCAAAATAATGACTTTATTTTAATTATTGCAGGAGTTCTCCCATATCTAGACTAGAGTTAAGACTATAAGATCACTACTTATTTTAATTATAATATTAAATAAGAATATATTTATACATATATAAATATACATATATGCATGCAAGAACAATCTATGAAAAAAGAGACCATGAATTTGAAAGAGAGTAAGAAGGAACACATGAGAGTGTTTGGAGGGAGAGAAAAAGGGAGAAATGATGTAATTAGATTATAATTTCAAAAAACAAAAGAAAAATTATAAGCTACTATATATTTCTAAATATATTAGTTACTATATATCCAAGTCTTCATGGTCTTTGTTGGATTAGTCAGTGTTGTAATGCTCCGCTGTTTGAGGGCTAGTTGCATCTTCCACAGTGTTCTGCCTGGCATTAAGTGAGCTATGTGTGTCTATTACGGCCACCTCAGCATTCCAGGTACAGTACCAGTTTTCAAGCTTTTAAAGCTCACATTGCAAGCACCATCCCATCTACGTAGTTTTCCATGACTACCCTAGGCTACAGCTGTATGATCCCTCCTCAGAGTGGTGATTATGAGGCCGTCCTACAGCACTGCGTGGCATTGTGGACGCGGGACTGGGAGGCTCCTGAGGGGAGCATTTGCAGCAACGATCTGTCCCTTGCCAGGCAAAATGGTTATGCAAAGTGGTGGGACGCAGATAACTAGTGAGACTTGAATGACTGATGGGCCAGAGATTGGTACCTAGGAATCAGGAGTTGATCACGGTGATGAGTTGGTTGGTGACCTTAAAGAAGGAGTTAGTCTGGAACAGAGAGGATTAGGAACCGGTTGGGACCTGACGGGAAAACAGCTAAAGCCTCTAATTGAGACCATTAGGAAAGCAAGAATATTGCAGTCCTCTTTGTTGCTAAGGGACAGAGCTAAGAAAATAAAAACACAGTATATAGCACTTATCCGTCTTCACTCCTCGATGTGAGCTCCTGGAACACATAACCTATCCTGATAGGCCCACTTGCATTTGGATGAGAAATATCCGCAGAGGCTCATGTGTTTGAAATTTTGCTTCCCACTTGGGGGTGCTGATCGGGAGGTTGTGGAATCTATAGGACAAGGAGCCTTGCTGTGGAAAGCACATCAGCGGGTGCTGGCTTTGAGAGCTGTAAATTCACTCTCTCTGCTCTCTCTGCTGCCTGTGTGCAATTGAGATGTGATTGCTTAGCTTCCTGAGCCTGCCACCATGCCTGCCGCTTGCTGCTTTGCCTCTCTGCCATGATGGGCTCATATCCCTCTGGAACTATAGCCCAACATTAACACTTTCATCCCAAGTTGCTTTTTTTTTTCTTTTTTGGTCATGGCATTTTTTCCCCATGGCAACAGAAAAGTAACTGATAGACTATCCTACCCAAAGCCTTGTTTGCGGAAACAAAGATGTTCAAATCCAATGGTTAGCTCCATTATTTCATTGTTCCCTTTATATATCTATTTCAGCTTACATGGATAACTTTATACCTAACAACTTGTTTTCTTGTGCGGTGTATTGGGAGTTACAGTAGGATTTTTACCAAGCGTGGTGTTTGTCACTTCTTGCGGCAGTCTTTGAGAAATATCATTGCATTCTACATCTGTTCTGAATTTAGAGTTTCCCTCGCACAACACAGTTACAGATTTTTGTAGTTAGGAAATAAGAGGCTGCAATTTTGCATTACATCAGGGAAATACTAACATTGTTTCCTAATACTTCTGTCTGATGCTCATGGATGTGTGAGTGAGTGGCTGGATAGAACTTTACACATGTTGATCACCGGGCTGTGGTAGGGCGGCTCTTGAGTGTCTTCCAAAGGCCTGGAGGCTGAGAGCTTGTTGTCCATCCTATGACACTGTGGGAGGTTGCAGAGCCTTTAGTACTTGGGGCCTAATGGAAGGAAGGCCTGTCACTGGGGAAGGGCCCTTGAAGAGCACACCAGAGACTAGCCTCCTTCCACCTCTCTCTTTGCTTCTCGAATGCCATGATGTAAACAAACTCTCTACAAAACACTTCTATCATGATGTACTGTGTCAAGCCAGGCCAAAGTGATGAGCCAAGTGTCTATGAACTAAAATCCCTGAAATCATGAGCCAAAGCAAATCTTTCTCTTTGTAAGTTTATTTATCTCAGGCACCATTCATAACAGAAGAAAGCTAGCCCCCATGAATATACACACATAACTAAAGTTCAAAGAGATTTGGATGAGTATTCAAACATTATTTTGTGGAGATTAATCTCCACTTGGAGAAAACATTCCTATTATAATTGCACCCATTGTGGAAAGGCACAGAAGTAAAAATAAATTTTCAAGAAAGCACATTTCACTGTTCAAGTTCAAATGATATTCTTTTTAAATTAGCAGATTTATCAAATTGAGGAAGGAGAACTGCACCCAGACAAAACCAGAAGTGTGAAGACACTGAAGCACCCACAATAAATTACTGTAATGCCAAGTGGTACTCGCATGGTAAAAGGTGACAGTTTCTTTGTATACTTTATACGTTTTAAAGAAAAAGCACCTGTAATCCGACCTCAAATCAAGGAGTACAGACTAGATACCAAACAAGATGCCAAAGTAGATGCCAAAGTCCTGAAGAGTTCCCAGGGCACCTTAGGTGGAGAGAGTTCTAAGGAAATCATTGCTGAGGCCCTCAAACTTCAAATGTGCCCTCTCATATCACTGATGTGAGCACCGTGCCACCAACCTGCTGCTCTGCTTGGCCCACTCTCTTCTCCTTGTTAAAGTCCCACCAAGCAACGGGACAGCTGGGGAGTGTCTGCTGACTGTGTTTGATTAGATCTCAAGTGATGTTTCATAAGTTCTTTTAACCGCAAAACACTTATGACAATTACTAAAGAGCTGCACACGCCAGTAAGACCTATAAAGGCCTTTACATTCTGTGTTTAGTGCAAAAATTACTTTCAAACATCAATAAGCAAATTACTTGTTTTACCTTTAAATAACTGCTTCATTGCACTGTTTATGGTAGATCAATAAATATCGACTAGACTTCTCCATCTGATTTAGCATACAGATCCAAAATGTTTGAACTTCAAATACTTCACGATATTTTCAGTCTGATCAATAACATCCCAAGATATGGTACAATATAAATAAAATACTTCAGCCTTAACTTTTCAAAACTAGTGTTACTAAATCTCTGAGTACTAATAGAAAATAAATGCAATTATTATGTATATTCTTTCTTGCCATTTCTCAAACAAATTGTAAGGTTTCAAGTTTTACTTTAGAAGAAATAAATACTCTAAAATGCTTACTGTGAGCAAACATATGTAACTAAACATACAAGTGTGTGTCTAAATTAAATTTATTATATTTGCATTATTTAATACAAATATAGTATTTAATAGTTTCTTAATTGATATTAAATAGTACCCTTTATAATAACCAGTGAGATGACTCTGCAGGTTAAAGTGATTGCTGCCAGGCCAATGACCTGAGTTCAGGTCCTAGGACCCACATGGTAGAAAGAGACTGACCCTCACATACATAAACAACACAAATGCAAGCACTTTTTAAAGGATCAGCAAAGATAAATCCAACAACATCAAAAATAGACAAGGATTTGGTCAGATGAAAAAACTGTGAGAAAATGACCTCCACCTTGTAGTATCCCAGCCATTAGAGATCACCCCTTAACAAATGCCACTGCGATGAAAGATTACTGCATCACAATGTGCACGGAGGACACTGGCTATTTCTTACTCTTGGTTTTTTAAATGCCTATCCGTGTGCTGAGCCACTATGATTGTGTGTGTCCCAGGGTAAGGGGAGGAAGAGAGATAGATAAACAGAGACAGAAAATTAAGTCTCTTATAGTCTAAATTGCATAACAAAAAAGCCACAGTTGACAAATTACTACTACACTGAAAAATAAAAGTACAGTTAGCCCTGCTAACCAAAAGCAAATTATTTCATCGTATCTATTAACACAGAGGTGGGAGCAGTGTGTGCTAAATATGACTTTCCTTCAGCGAAAGGTGCTGTCAAAATGGTACAGTCACTGTCGGCTTACCCAGTTTTCTTCCATCTGCTTCCCCCAGCAAACATGCAGATTATATGGGAACAGTCAATGAATTATTAGCTGCTATTCTTCAAGTCTGAATTCCCACAGCAAAAGAGTATTTGTTTGCAATTAATGTTTTGAGAATTGCATTCATGATTGCTGTACTTAAATCATTTCCAATTCTTTTCTCTCCCCACAGCACTTCCTACGCCCCCATTCTCCCTCA
>LOJH01013272.1:16743-30716 GCA_001685095.1 Ellobius talpinus | reverse complement strand
TGTGTATGTGTGTGTATGTGTGTGTGTGTATGTGTGTGTATGTGTGTGTGTATGATGGGGTGGGAGGACTTGTCTCAGTGCTTTGGATTCCTCTTGAAATTCCCTTTTGGACTTGCGGTCACTAGATATCTGAGGGCATGTAATGCTTGCCTTTAGCTGAAATTTAGTGAGTTAGCTTTCTCTGAGCACACCTAGATGAACCATGGGGAAGATGGTCCAGATTGCCCTGCGAATGGGGCACTTGTTAAGAAGAATTAGATGAATACAAAGCTACCAACAACTGATTCCAAACTCATGGTTGGAAAGGGAAAGATGAAGTAAGGGAGACAGGCCCCTGATGCTCCAGGAAGGAGTAGGCTGGGATTATCATAACAGAACCCATCATAGAAACCATGGGCAGAGTCAGGTAGGGCCTGTGGCCCGGAGCATGGTGATTTGGCCTCCTGTTTCCTCATTTGCAGAAGAAGAACAAGGCAGTGGGAAGTTGAGAAAAAGTGGCTTGGCAGGAAACCTCATGCAACACTTGAACCACAGAGGAGACCTTGGCTCACCGATTGAGGCAGATCCGGCCACTGAGATTTCCGGGGTCTGCAATTTTCCTGTCTATCCAGGTTCTCCACCCAAGGCTGAGTTCAGCCAAGATCCCTCTGATTGTAATAATGGTGCAAAAGGGTATAGAGAGGGTCTGGAATTGGACAGCTAGTCTCCAGCAGCTGAGCACAAAGAGCTTACTTTAGTGGGGGCAACTCTGCACATATTCTACTTGGGAAATGAACCATTTTGGTTGGGCCCAGACCTCATCCCATCTGCTGGCCTCCAAATTCAAGTGGTAAAGGGGGCTGGGCAAGCGACCAGTGTTCCTTGGGTTCCAGCTGCACAGTGATGTGAAGGAAAAAAGTAATTTCCACCCGAGAAAAGACAAATGGTGGCCACTTATTTCCTGCCATCACCTGTCTGGAAGAAAGTGGGTCTTGTTCCTCGTCGTCCTTTGGTACTTGAGGAAAGGGTTCTGTGAGGTATGTCTGATTGCAAAGTTTCAGCAGATAAATAGGGATGATTTGCTATCTGCTGGACAGGGAGGGGTAGTTTGCATCTTGATCAAGATGGTAAACCCCGGACTACCACGGCCATCACCTTGTTCAAAGCTCAGTGACTCACTTAAGAATCTGAGCATCTGTTTCTTGTCCTCACGTACTTTTGAATATTTGTCCAGTCGCCTTTTTAGAAGAAAGATCTTTGAAGATTCTTTTACTAAAGAATTAAAGAACATTCTGGCGTAGGCCTACTAAGCTTGTGGTAGGTTTTCACTTTTGCTTGAGACATTAAGGCAGTGTAACTCATGTGTTTCTCATAGCCACCTTGTGGGAGAAGGAATTCTGATGTCTGTTTTGCTTATGAAGAGACCAAAGGGGTCAAGAAATTTGAACAACTGCTAACTAGTCTGGCAAGTGCAGAGCGAGGACCAGATGCATGCTCGTCACAGGTGGAAGAAACTCTAACGTGTGCAGTACTGGAGAGCATTTCTAGTTGACTGACAGGGTCATGCTTCCATCCCTCCCTTTGCTTGTTTCTCTAGCCTTTTTGTCTTCTCCCTTCAGTGCCTCTGCTGCCCAGGGAACCAAACAGGTACCAATGAACTTGTCTCTGGGGCCTTCTCTTCTGCCCAGGACTCCATCCAAGATGCCTCAGGGCCTGAAGTCCTGGTGAGTCTTTCCTAGTGTAAACAATCTTCCAGACTAGGATAATTTCCTGCACATGGAACAAGAAAACTGGCATTTCGATTTCCCTAAATTCTTGGGGTTTTTTCCATTCTCCCCTAGGATGAGTAACCTTCCTTACAGTCTTCTCTGCGATCTAAAGCATTGCTGGCTTAGCCACTCTCCATTGGAGCACCTCCCACATGCCAACAGCATACACCCAGGCCTCCTTCAGTCTGGTGGGAATCCCGATAGCTATCTACAACCTGATTGGAAAAGGACAGCTCAGTACGGCTTACCCAGAACATAGACATAAAGTTAGACAGGATTATACATTGCGAATGGTGTGTAAGGTAAGTATGTTGTTCAGTCTTACCTCACTATCCAAACATGGCTTTGGACTAGAGACTCTTCTAAATGAGCATTCCCTGGCTGAAGTTCCAAGTGCTAGACTGACTTATGTATTCTCTGTGGGGCGCCTGTCACACTCAGGTAGAACATGTTTGGGATTTTTGCATCCGGAAGCATTTGTGCGAAATGATCTGAACTAGGAAGGCTGATAGTTGGCTATCACATGGTTGCCAGGAGCACCCTTCCAGGAACAAACCAGCAGCTGACCCCATCTGTTCTTCTGTGTGTGTCCTCATACCTGGCATAGCCACACGTACCCTGGGAAAGCAGTATCCAGCCTGTCACTGACTCTAGAGGAGACATATATACTACAACCTTGTCTGTTAGGACCATCAAAACTCTAAACTTGGTAGGTATCTGAACACTCTGATCCTCTGCTGCAGAACATGGTTGCATTTTGTTACTGTGACACTTCCTCCTGTACATGGGTAAATTTCTTAGGCATTGAAGAGAAACAGTGGGAGAAATCCAGAAGCAGGTGTCCCTCATGGTTCCAAACAATGGGATTGCTAAAGGGCCCTCCTTGACTTTTTGTGGTAATTTCCTAATGGGACAGATGGGATTTTGGAAGAGGTCATCGCTCTAGGCCCAGATAGCCTGTCTGTTGTCAGAACTTCCTGGCTAGTGAACTGTCTTCTGGCCTTGGCTCCACAGTTAAGCCCTCAGAGCTCTGTTGGTCCAGGCATACAGTGGATCTGAGAGACAAACCTTGGTCATCAGATCCAAGGATGTCTGAGGGCACATGGAATTAACTTGCTTTGCTTTGAGTAGAGGGATCGGTCCCCACATGACTTCCTGACCTAGTGATCTCAGTGTGCTTGGTGTACGAAACACAGGAATGCTTTTGGAGACTCTCAGTTCCTATAATCATGGGGCACATGCAGATGAAACTCAGTCTGCTTTGGGTGGTTCTGAGGGACTGGATTGCCGCAAATTCTAGTTCCCACTGTTGGTTCAAACTCTCCTTAAACCTGCGTGAGAGTCCTCCTATAAGTGGCAAAGTAGCTAGAACTTCAGAGATGCCCAACAGATTTCTAGCTCCAAGTTAGTTCCAAATACGTGCTCATGGCTTCTCATCAATAGAGCATGTGTTTTGGTGAGTACCCCTGGCCCCAGAATGGAACCATGCAGCTTCGTGACTGACTTCAGTACCTTGCTCTTCTTCACCATGGTGACCTCAGTGTTATTGCGGAGAAAAGTGTATGGCCTCATCCAGTTCTAAAGTCTCAGAGGGCAGCCACTGGACTAATTTGTTCTGGAAATTGGCATAGCGATTTTCACACAGTGACCTATAGATTTTTTTTTGGTTTGGTCAGCTGATTTTGCACTTTAAAAGTATTTCAGAGCACCACACAATTATGTGTCCTCATTTTCTGATCTGCAAACAGATACCTTAAGTGGAAATTAAAAAATCAAATTAGGTATGTGCAAAATGCAAAAATTGTGCATAATGCAATAATTGTGCATGCCATTTAATTTATAAGGTGTAATTTGCTAGAACATAGTCTAAGGATTTAGAATGGGCAGCCAGAAGAAATGCAAGTGAATTCAGAGGTCAACTACTTATATACAACCGAGGAAAGCAAGGACTTCCGCCTATCTAGGAGGACAGGGTTTTTTAAAAGGAAAATTGGAAATTAACTGTATTAAGATAAAGACTGGGGGAGAAATAAAGATTGGGTCTGAGAGAAGAATGTCTATGTCTTAAAAAAACCATTAAATAAGAACGTTGAGCTGGTATTATTTTCTGAAATAAAAACTTACCCTGGCTTGGGGAGTTTTGAACAGCAGAGGTTTGGACACAGGTGAGTTTGACATTTGGAAAAGTTACTCCACTTCTCCAAACTTCTTTCATTGTGAAAGAGACACCTGACCAGCTCCAACCCAAGGCTGACTCATGGGCTGAAGAAAGTCTTTTTGCAAGGTGGTGTCTGGCGTGTTGTCAGTGCCCCAAACTGCCTTACTTCTTCTTTTTCCACATGCTTCCCACATATAATGGCACAGATACACATTCCCTTTCCAAAACATAGGGAAGGGAGCACAGGGAGGAAACACTGGACTAAAGCAAGACCTAGGACCAGCTGGACAAACTCCAAACTGCATCTCCATGTCTGATGTCAAAAGCTCTTCAGATCCCCAACTCCTTTCACCCTTGTTGACGGCAGCACACTTCTTTCTCTTGGGCTGTTAGCAGTTAGCAGCTCTCTCTGGCAGGTATCCCACTGCCCTGGCATCTCCAACATCTTGGGGTCTCCAAGGCAACCCAGGTTTTAACTTCACAGCTTCATGAAATGGCCTCTCTGGGCTTCTGTTCAGGGACACCACTGACATATGCTTGCCTCAGCGGCTTTCCTTGGGCACAGAGACAATTCCATGACCCCTTTCTTCTGTCCTTGACTCTACAGCCAGAACCATGTGGGCAAAGTTGCCAAGTTCTGTTGCTTGCTGAAACTGGAATGTGGTCTCCTTTTTAATTACATCTTCACCACCTTTCTGTTTTTGATTATTTCCTTCACTGTCTAAATATGGCTGTTCTAGAAATTTGCTCGGTAGACCAGGCTGGCCTTGAACTCACAGAGATCCACCAGCTTCTGCCTCCTGAGTGCTGGGATTAAAAGTGTGCACCACCACCTGGCTCTAAATTGTTATTCATTGCCTTTTCACAAGTTGGATGGGATCTTGTCCTGAGGTCACCACTTCTTTTATTCAATTTCTTAATCTGTTTATCTCCTTGAACACAGGATTTAGCTTTTATTCCACTTCCTGGTGCCCACTTTTTCTCAATCTGTGATTTTATACATATATATATACATTCATATATATATAAAGATAAATTCATATATACATTCATATATATAAAGATATATATACATTCATATATATAAAGATAGGAATATATATTCATATATTATATATATATACACATTCATATATATATTCCTATCTTTTGGTTTTTCGAGACAGGGTTTCTTTGTGTAACAGCCCCTGGTTGTCCGGGAACTATGTAGACCAGATTGGTCTCAAACGCACAGAGATCTGCCTGCTTCTACCTCCTGAATATTGGGATTAAAGGCACGTGCCATCACTGCCAGGTGCATTTTATATTTTTATTTGCTCAGTTTGTTCCTTTTCATTATAAATCTTCATCAGTATTACCACTAATAAACACATGAAAGTCTATACTAGGCTGTTTTGAGATTTCCTCTGCCAACAGAATTAATCCCAAACTCCTCCCTTTAGCCTCAGGCAGACAAGGGGAAAAAGCAGACACATTCTTCAACAAAGTATCACAGGAATGGTCTCTAGGCAACACTCTAGAATTCTTCCCCTCTGAACCCTCTTGAGCCAGCCCCCATAGCTCAAATCACTCTCAACTCCACTGTCCTAAACGCTTCTCCTGGTACGGCCAGGTAAGCAGCACTTAAAGAGTTCAACTGGTACCAAATGTTTGGTTGGGGGCTTCACCCCAGCTCCTGGCATCCATTTTGGAATGTTGGGTGGAAAGTTCCATCTCAAGCCTCCTCCTCTGGGAGTCGCCTCAGTCCAAGCTCCACCTCTGAGAAAGCCCGCCAAACAGTGACCCCTCCCCAGAGAGGGTCAAGACCACTCCCACAGGCTTTTTAAATAAACTGCCCCCAGAGAACAAACACAAGGTCTTTCCAGTTTTTCTCCCCCCCCCCNGGCTTCACCCCAGCTCCTGGCATCCATTTTGGAATGTTGGGTGGAAAGTTCCATCTCAAGCCTCCTCCTCTGGGAGTCGCCTCAGTCCAAGCTCCACCTCTGAGAAAGCCCGCCAAACAGTGACCCCTCCCCAGAGAGGGTCAAGACCACTCCCACAGGCTTTTTAAATAAACTGCCCCCAGAGAACAAACACAAGGTCTTTCCAGTTTTTCTCCCCCCCCCCGTGTTGTCCTGAAGGGCCATGGGGAGCACTGGCATCCATTAAACCTGGGCTTTTTCTAATTCGGTTTGATTTGGCCTGATTTGAATTATTGTGTTGGTGGAGAGGCTTGTTGGCTGAAAAAACTTAACACCAAAGTTCAAATCCTCCAAACAAAAACATGGTCAGTCCAGTCACAACAGTATCCCAGTCCTTGGTACCAACTTCTGTCTTAGTTACGGTTTCTTTGCTGTGAAGAGATATCATGACCACAGTAACTCTTAAAATAAATAAAAAAATAAATCAATTGAAATAGTTAATTGGGGTGGCTTGTTTACAGTTCAGAGCTTCAGTCCATTATCATCATGGCGGGATGTGGCACTGTGCAGACAGACGTGGTGCTGGAAAAGTAACTGAGAGTCCTACATCTTGCTGGTGATAAGAAGTGGTCTCCTTACTTCTTAACAAGCGGGGATTCTTGTAGATTTATACAAAAATTAAGGAGGTACCACAGACAGCTCCCACAGTTCCCTGTGCTTGGTTTCTTATGTCATTTAACATATATTACTGTTACGCCCAGATCCTCGAAGTTCCCCCAAAACCAAAAAGGAGACCGAGTCCCGTATGTAAAAGCAAAGCACCTTTATTTTATGCAAGTTTACAAACTCGGTCTCTCCTCATGTCCAACCTATTAAAATAAATGGAGAGCCCTGAGCTCAGATAGAGTTGGGTTTTTATAGTAGTAAAGGTGGGGGTGACGGGTTTCTGAGCTTCAGGACTCCTGATTGGCTGACATTTGCCTAGGGGTGTCCTGGTGAGTGTTCTGGCAGGTGTTCCTATGTACAATGGTTGGAACACGTTAGGCATTTCCTTTGGATGGTCTATTCTTGGGTGATGCTCCAGTAATCTCAGTTTGTGGTTCTTCCTGCAACCAGGCATTGCTTCAGGGTAAACTACTGAGACTCAGGTCTCCATTAAACGTATTGATGGCCAGAGTCCTACTCTGGCAGGTGATAATGGTTATCAAAGTAAAGAACTTCCTTTGGGTGGTCTGTTTCTATTTAGCTTATCATGGCTGGCTGCTACAATTACATTTGTTAAAACTGGTCGATCACCACTAATACATTATTTAATTTTTTTCACCCAGATTTCCTTAGGTTTCAGCTGAAGCCTCTTCCCTCCCAGGATTACAAGTTCACTTTGATTGATTTTAACGTCACCATCATTTTTTTTGTTTGTTTTTGCAATAAACATTCTGCAAGTGCCTCTTCCTGTCCTTCGCTTCCCTGCAGTGAGACTTGCTATCTTGCCCTATGATAGGGTGGGGCTGTTGTCTGAGAACTTGGGTACAGGTGAGTGGCAGGGCACTAAGTTTCAGACAGGCACCACGGTGAGAAGTAAGTGAGTAAAACCTGGGCACTGACTGTTGAGTCAAAGCCCCTGATTTTGAGGTTGTTCTTGACCTGGGCACCGACTGTTGAGTCAAAGCCCCTGATTTTGAGGTTGTTCTTGAGCATTGTCCTTTAGTCGTTTCAAAATGAATCAGAGGGTGCTGGAAGTCACAGTGTGTCATTGACTTAGCACTTCTGGGCTTATACTGCGCTTTGGGCTGAAGTAGCTCTGCTATTGCATTGCCTTTCCTCTCGTCCTCTGTGCTGGGTATTTAGTCTCCTGCCTGTCAGGCGGACAGTTCTGGCAGGGTTTTTTGTACAGTACAAGTCAAGCTGACCAACCTACCAAAGCCTTGGAAGTCAGCAAAAAGATCTGGAGTCAATTGAACAGTAGCCATCGGCCCTTGATGAAAACGCTTAGGAACCACCATCATTTTGACCTGGCCAACACAAGAAGCCTTCACAGTTGAAAAAAAGTAAGCTAAACTCTAGAAATCAGAAGGCTTTGACTTCTCACACCGCCTAACATGGCACTGGGCATTCAGAAATGCAGCTCCTATCCCTCCAGAACCCAGTCTGAGGAAACTGCTCTTCACCTTGCCCCACCCCAGTCAAGAAGACAGAAAAGGTGTTCCTCTTGGCATTTCTGGGCCGTCTTGTGCTTACCACCCAGTTCTCCTTATGTTTGCCCACAGTCAGTGTTGAGGATGTATATTTGGCTGTTTGTTACCCCACCCCCATTAGATGGAGGCCTTCTAGATGGTGTGGGTCTAGCAGTGTCTGACAAATGACCAGGCTCAGTGAGCCTCCTGAAGTACTCGTCAAGTCTTTGCTCCAGAGTTCCCAAATCTGCCTATCATGAAGCAGCCCCCATGGTCACTACAAAAAAGTCAAGTCATGTCATTGCCTAGAAAAATCCTCCACCCTTCTCCATCGTATTTGAGTACATTCTCATGGAGAGAGTTCTCACTCAGGTCTCACGCCAATTGGTCTCTCTGGAGCAGAGTCTCCCCTCGCAGTCACTCCATCCTTTCATCTTCTTTGTCTTCTTGGCAGAACTCATAACCCTCCGAAATGGTCCAGCTACTTATTGCTCCTCTTGGGTGATCTTTTACTTTCCCCGAGAGACAAGCTCTAGGAGAGCAGGGACCTTATGTGCTCTGTTTGACAGTCATTGTCAATAGCAGCATCTTGCCTTGGTGGCTGACTCTGCAGAATGGCTGGCGGAAGTCAGGGACAGCTGACGAGCATGGGACAGATGCTGTCGGTAGTGCTGGGGAGTGTGGGAGACAGTCAGCAGGTGACTCACACCACGGAAGGGCCTGCGGGCCTCAGCATTCATTATGAACTCCCCACTTCTCCAAGTCTTTTCAGAACTTTACTATTTTCAGAATAATCTTGATCAATGGCAGACAGTGTATAGGTCAGTGGTCCCATAAGACCATGATGGAGCTAAAAACTCATTCTTTAAAGATGAGTAATGTGTGTAAGGCACAAGGCGTCACTTGTGTGTGTTTCTGGTGATGATAGGATAAGTAGGATCACCACACTGCCTGTCACACAAAAGTGTAACACATCCAACTATGTAGTGCACACAATACTTGCTCATTTAACAAATGGCTATGTTACTGGTTTATGTATTTATTATTACTCAGTATTTTAAACTGTGTTTCTCCTATTTATAAAAATTGTTTACTGAGGGGCTAGAAAGGTGACTCTGTGGTTGTTCTTCCAGAAGGCACAAGTTTGACTCCCAGCATCCACACGGCAGCACACAACTCTCTGTGGCTCCAGTTACAGAAGCTCTCTTCTAGTATTCAACAGCACCAGGCACGCACATGCAAGAAAAACACTCATACACATAAAAAAATTAGAAAGAGATAAAAACCCCATTTAATGAAAAACAGCACAGTGTTTTACCAGCAAGAACGACACGCATTTCATGTTGGGGAAGCTTCTCAACGGCAAGACGAGTCCACATCTAGTGACTGGCATGTGCTGCCTAGTTCTGTGCCATCACGTTATAGAAATAATCTGCCTTCCCGGTGAGAAGTCACTTCACACACCCAGAGATTAATACATGAAAAGCTTTTTACTTAAAAAACAAAACAACTCACAGTCGATTGGAAGAGCCAAGCCCTGAATAGAAGATATTACTAACTTATGTTCATCTGAGGTTTATGCTGTTTTAAAGCATAATTTCTTTATTCTTTGAGTATTTTACATCATGCACCCCAATCCCACTCACCCCCAGCCCCCACATATTATCTCCTCATTCCTGCAGCACTCCCTAAAAGAAAATTTAAAAGAAGTCAAAACAAAGCAAGTGAACAACCAACAAACCCTCTTTGCCTCTCCATCTCTCTCATCTCCAGCACCTCTTTATCCATCCTGTGGCATTGGGAGCAATGTGTCATATAGTAAACCCTTTCGTCTAATTAGCATTACTAGCAAATTAGTTCATTGCAGTGAGTCACTGGTCTGGTTCAAGGCCTCCGGTTTCTGGTACACCCGAGGCTCATGCATTTTACATGTTCTGCCATCTGTAAGTCTCCATTAGGCCCCAGCCCCAGGTCACACTTTGGACAATTTGTAGACACAGGAGACTGCAAGTCTGGCCACTTGGGCGGGTGAGAAATTTGCATAGCAAAGCTAGAATCCTCCATAAGCACCCTGGTGTTGTTCTTTCTGGATAGTTGTTTTGCAGGTCCATCTTGCCTCTCCCCACCCCCTGGGCAGAATTATACTTTTCTTGAGGAGAGAGCAGGGAACTTAATGACAGACCAGGACCTGACGGTAGCTGTGACTCTGTGGGTGCCCACCGAGCTGCCTGTGAGCAGTGTGCTCTTTGGGGATGGGTCTAATGGATGGTCAAGCCAGTGAACAAACGTTTACAGCATAGTAAAGTTTGCTTAACTGTAACAGGCCTGGTGGGAAGACTATTTACCTTTGGGGCATTTTGGAAGCAGCGCTCCTTCAACGAAATTCTATGTTGTGTGATTTAATGTCTCCTAAGCAAATATATCATACAATTCTATTACTTTGAGTTTCTTCTATATCAAACACACTCTATAATATTTACACAATAGCAAATCATCCAATGCTGTTAAGTGACCCCAACTGTGTTTCCCCCTGGTGATTTTCCCCTTTCTATATTATGAGGAGACTTGGAGATAAATACTGTGCTTGGAGTTGTTCATGGTTAGATATGATCATAATTACTTTGCAAAGCTCAGACACTGGCACCCCAGCAGCATAGGATTGCGTCTCACCAGGGAGTGTGGGAGGCCAGAGAGCAGTGAGTGAGAGAGTGTTTAGAGAAACACAGGAGGAGAAAGAGGGGGAAAGAGGGGTGCCATTCGAGGAGGAGGGGGAGGAAGAGAGAGAAACACATACAGAAAGACACACAGAGAGCGAGACAGAGAGAGAGAGAAGAGGGGAGAGGAAGAGACACTGAGGTGGGCTGCCCTAGGCTATGTGCCATGTGAGTCCTGCACCCTGCTCTATCTGCCCCGTTCTCTGAGCCCTGCTGTAAGGGCTACACCTGCAGTTTTCAGTTGCGAAGACAAACACTGGAGAATGTGCAATCGAAGAGGGGAAATCTGTAAGGGGTCCATGGGTCTCTCCTGGGACCCATGTCTCTGTCTCTTGAGGGAGTATCTCTAACAGGGCCAGGAAGCCAACCTGGTCTTGAGACAATCATGAGCTTAAGAAATTTGAGCAGCAGTTACATCATTCCTACTACTGTCTTGGCAATTGAAATGTCAAAATTCGTAACACAGAGCTTTCTAAAATATACATTTTAGGCAACTCTGGGAGGTGAGGTGAGCGGGACCCTGAGGCTGGGTTCTGGGGTTGTGTAAGATTACCTCACTGGGCTGCTCGCCCCAGAGGCCTCTTCCCAGTAAGGTCTTGGCAAACAGGACAAAATTGCAGTCATTTATTTATGCAGTGTATCAAACTTAGGGTTATCATCTGAGCCTGAGCCAGATTCTGCCACTTCCCCTGGGCAAACCAACTAAAAGGGTCAAGTCGATACTGGAAAGCAGCAAGCAGAGATTTGCTCAATGTGGCCACATTGCAAGAGGGATAAGAGGCCCCAGCAAACTCCCCAGTCCCTGTTCTGGGCTCTGAAGTGAGACTGACATTTATGTAAAGGGAGGAGGATGTGCGTATGTGCGTATCTCAGTGGCACAGGTCTCAATGTGGTCCCACCTGGGGCTTCAGTCTCATTCTGTAAGGCAGTTTGACAAGTTGTCAGAAATCTTTCCTAGACATAAAATCCCCCTGTGGCGGGGACAGCTTCCTTTTCCAAGCATGGGATTCCTGGGAAATCTCCCATTTTGGGGTGCATCGTTTCAGCAGTGCGACAGTCTGGCTGAGAGATGCAACTGTCCTTTTGTGTCATTGCTGTCAGCTCATTACAACAGGAGTTTCATGTTGTGCCTTCTCTAACCAGGGACATTTTATGTTCTGACCACATAGGCGGTTTTGAGTGGCACCTGGCAGGGTCTGCTGAGCTCTCAGCTAGACCGGTGCTGTTGTCACTGCCTCCTAACGGGCTATGTGCCTGTGTCTCCTTCTACCCCTAGTCTATCCCATAACCCTTGGACTGATGTGTCCAAAGCACAGATATGATGCTAGACTTTCCCTTCCTGCATCAGTTGCTGTGTCTGCCCTTGGCTCTCCCACCTGAGGAGTGAGCTTCCTACCCATCCTTTTTGTCTCTGTAACTTTCATCTCCCCTCGTATGTCCATGCTCCTCATTCCCACACAGCCGTGCACCCACCACACCCAGGCCTTTTTCTGAAGCATATTTCTGTCTGTCTTGAGATGTCTGCAGTCTCAGCTTCAAGACATTTCTATCTTCACTCCTTCTAGCTAGGCTTGGTGGCTTACATGTATAAATCCCAGTGCTCAGGAAGCTAAGGCAGGAGAATCACTCCAAGCTTGAGGCTAGCCTGGGTTACATAACAAGATACTTCTTTTTTTTTTTAGAAAGAAAGTAGGAAAAAGAAAAAGGAAAAAAATGAAAACAGTCCTCAGATACATTCAAGTACACTTCACCAGCTAAGACTGACTGTCTCAGGTTGCAATTCAGAATTTTAAGGATAGTGGTAGATATATCAGCAAATTCTGATATTGGAGAAAAGCCACCTCCCTTCTGGGTAGACAGCTCTACAGATTCCAGTCTCAAGGTCCCACCTAGTGTCACCTTGACTTTTCCCTTTTCATATTAGAATGACCCAAGGACCTGTCTGGTCTTCCCTGTAGGCCTTGTGGCTCCTGGCCAAGCCTCACTCAGTGCAGTGGTTCCTTGGAGCAGTCTGGAGTGCCTAGCACTTAGTAAGTGTCCAATTAATGTATTCTGAAAGAACCAGTGGCCAAAAAGTAAACAAATAAGGAAATTAGTTTTTTTTCCCAAAATTCTAGAGTCCTCCTGATCCACACAGGACCTTGATCAGATTCAGACGTGGCTATTTATGACTTCTTTTGTTTTTATAAAGCTAAAGCTTCTGGGAACTTCTTCCACTTTGGAATATGGAATTTGGGGTAGCCCAAGTCTGTGTTCCCAGCCGTGGCCACTCACCATGACTCCAGGACAAACTATTTCTTATTCTGTTTGATGAGAGCTGGGGTTTTATGTTGAAATAGTACCACGTGTGATAGCGCGCCTAGATCTAAGAGGGACCTTTCCCTTTGCTAAACAGACCATTTTTTTCCTAATGGGCTCAGTCACCATGACTGCCTCTGTCTAGCTATTTACAGAAAATCCCGGGACTCTGCAAAACTGGATTGCTCTGAGATATTTGCCTGAATTCTAGAATGGCCACCATACTCAGGGTTCACATAGACACGAGACAAGGAGAAGTGCTCTTGACACCTGGGAATATCCTCTGTCCTTCACCAGAGGCCAAGTCTCTAAGTTGTTGGTGTGGCTGTAAGGCTTCCCCACTGGTCACTTGCCTCAATGGCTCTGCTCCCTCTGTGTGTGAGCCTCTGCTTCCAACTTCTTAACAGCTCTAGGCTTTTCTACCTTTCTTGTTTAGCCATAACCAAGACTTTGTCTCTTAGGTGGGAATGCAGAGGCTGCATGGCATCGGGACAGTGACAGCAGCCCCAAGGATGGTGGAACAGGACACACAAATTGGAGCAAATGTCCTTGCTGGGCTGAGATCTTGGCCACTGGTGAGGGACCCGTCCCGTGAGGTCATCTGGTCCTTGTGGCTCACGGTTCCAATCCTCAGGCTCCACAGGCTCTGTGGACATAGTCCTACCTCTCTACAGGACCCAGGGAATTTGAGATGCAGAGCCAAGTCAGAACTCATCTCCTTCACTGGGCAAGTGAATGTGTTCACCCCACCGTCCTGCTGCAGTTATGGTGAACTTGGGGGTAACTGCCACTTCCATCCATGTGAGAACCACAGCGGCCCATCAGCATGTATGTTTAGGGGTCTATGTCTATCGGGAGATCTTCCTGCCTTCTTGCATCCTGTGTGTGCCTGTTCTCTGTATATCCTTACTCAGTACACCTCCCTGGGCATGGGAGAGAGAGAGAGAGAGAGAGAGAGAGAGAGAGAGAGAGAGAGAGAG